>JAVIWB010005049.1:0-65677 GCA_031893035.1 Dermolepida albohirtum
TACATTTCTGTGTTGGACAGGAGGGGGGCGTGTTTTATTATTTTTCTGTATCGAAAAGATACGATAAACTGTGTATATTTTGTACAGTGTACATTTTGGTTCTCAACGGTGCAGATCGCGTACGGAGTTTGTTTTCGTACGGGTATTTTTTCGCCGTGGTTTACCAGGTGCGACACTTTGCAATTATCTGCTGATGATGACAATTTATTTGTCGAAATGCGTATACAGAATTACGAAAGTTAATGTGGAAAGGGGTTATATCAACCTTAGTGATTAAATTTCAAAGTCAATAAAAAAAGTTGAAAAAAATTGATTGTATTAATTTCTACATAAATATAGATATAATAAGGAATAGCAAATAAGAGTAGTTTACAAACGTGGCAAATTAAGTCAACGAATACTAATAGTAGGTTAAATTACAGGTAAATACATGAGAAAGATTACAATACGAATATTTTAGTAACTAAAACCAATGTGTATAATTATAGGATATAGGATTAATCAAAAATTATGATAATAAATTTTATGGGTTATAAACATTAATCTAACAAGGGAAATATGATACATACAAAAGAAACACATAAGGATGAACTAAAGAGACCTTACTGTATATCGAATTAAACTTTAAAATAACAATAAAGGAATAGGTAAAAACGGAATGTTGGTATATTGATTTAAAATATGTGTTACAAGACTCGTTTTCAATCATTACAACAATAGTAGTAAACAATTGAGCAGATAAGATAAACCCTCCTCATCACCTACCAGTAGGTATGTATTTGATAGGTAGTAGATATTATTATAAGGTATTCGTAATTTAATTAATTAAAGAATGTAAAAACTTAAATTAAATGAAATACTAAAAAGAATATTCCAGAAAAAGTGATGTATATTTCGTCGTAGTTAACCTTTTGGAAAAGAGCCCTAGTTTATGGTCGACTACTGCAAATTTCTCATTGGAAATATTTGTAAGATGTTAAAGGTTGTCTTAAGTTAAGAATTTTGAGAAAGTTGGTCGAAATAAATGAAAAAAAATTTAGAAATGTGTTAAAAGGTGTTTAAATATATATGTAAAGTGTAACAGAGGGCTGAACGTATTGTGAAAAACTAAGGTTATAACATATATACATACGAGGTGTGGCTATTAGATAACGAGACTGACGCTGTAAAACATTTTATTTTGATTTTATACATATTTGCTTATTATCACCTTCAATATACACCCCTTCTCTATCCCATGCGAATCTTCCATTGTTCGAAACAGTGCTAGAAGTCTTCTTCTGTCAGCTCCTTCAGGACACGTGCCGCTTTCGCTTTTACAGCTTCAACGGACTCAAATTTTGTTCCCTTTCATTCAGATTTCACCTTAGAAAACAGATAGAAGTCGCACGGTGCAAGATCCGGCGAATAAGCCGGATGGTCTAACACTGGATGCTGTACTTGGTTAGAAACCTCTTGACTGACAATGCGGAATGAGCCGGTACATTGTCTTGGTGGAGAACCCATGACTTGTCCTTCCATAATTCGGGTCGTTTCTTCTTTATTCTTTCACGGAGTTGAGCAGGAACGTGAAGGTAGTAATGTTGATTAATAGTTTGACCTTTAGGAAACCAGTGAAGGTACACAATCCCGTGAATATCGAAAAAAACATCATCATTGCTTTGAATTTGGTTTTGCTCATTTGAGCTTTTTTGGCTCTTGCTGAAGATGGGCTCTTCCAGTGCATGGATTGGCGCCTCGCTTCAGAATCATAAGTAAAAAAGCACGATTCGTCACATGTTATTATCCTTTCCAATAAGTTTGGGTCATTTTCAATGGCATTCAAAGTGTTAGTACAAATATTTTTGCGAGTTCCTTGTTATTCAAACGTGAGAATTTTAGACACCATTTTGGCACACACTTTTTGCATGTTAAAATTGTAATGTAAAATTTGCCGTACGGATTCTTTATCAATTCCTACAGTTTCAGCAATTACACAAATACTTAACAGACGGTCAGCACGAACTAGATTACCGATTTTTTCGACATTGTCATCCGTCTTTGACGTGGAAGGGCGACTTGAGCGTGAATCATCTTCAACGTCTTCTCGGCCACCTTGAAAACGCTTAAACCACTCAAAACACGTGCACGCGATAAACATTTATTGCCATACATTTCTTTCAGTAGAGTATAAATTTCGGTAGCGGTTTTTCCAAGTTTCATGTGAAATTTCACAATAATTCGTTGCTCTATTATTACACTTAACGTTTTTCCGGCGAAACAAAAAAAAAACAACTCTAATGCGAACGAAGGCTACGGCTATAATGATTTGTTTATAGAGGCGAGAGGCACTGCATTCGAAAGAGAAGGCTTCACGATAAATAGCTGTCAGTCGTTGGCCTTTGGCGCACGCGCATTTCTTCTGTACCAGCGTCAGTCTCGTTATTTAATAGCCACACCTCGTATGTTATTAAATCTTTTTTTCAATTTCACATTTTTTATAAAAAAAAAATGTAAACAAACTGTTCACTTTTAATTTATTTGTTCTATGTTCTTTTAGTATGAATTTAATTAAAGTGTGAGGCTTGTATGCATTGTGATACGAATACAAGAATCTTTAAATTTTAATGAAAGTATTATATTAACATATGTACTACTCATCAAGTCCGGTGCAAAAGGTTTAAAATTAATGTAAATATAGGAACGTGTATATACTTTAGCGAAGTAAACTTTCCTAAAATCAAACAATTCCCTCAGTAAGTATGGGAAAATACGGTATGGGTAACTCTACAATTTCTAACTTAAATCATGATCGCCTGTTATGATAATTTGTTCAGAAATGCAGTAAACCATCCGTTTTCCAGTGCGAAAATGACGCCTCCACAGTTAACGCTGTCCTTCCACGCGATAATTTCGTTAACTTTAAATTGGTTAACAATTGTTCTCGAGAAATATATTTAATTGTTGAGCGTAACATTGTTCTCGTGGACCTATTTAGACGGATGTTTCTAATACGACATTTAAGCTTAATTATGACATTTGAATCCTTGCAGATTTGTTAGCATACGTGTTATAATGCATTTTGCACATACTACTAGATATATAATAACACGTTCGCGTCTATAGCAAGCATTTTAATTTGAACTAATTTGGTGCCAAATTAAATTTTAAGCAATAGACAGGCTTGCCCTAAGTCAATTCGTTATATTAACGATCGGTTGTAAGTGCTCTTATTTCAATTTTAGAATCCTATAACTTTAAGAATATTTTACTTAAAATGTTTCATTAAAACTATGTAATATATATTAAAATATAACTTTTATAAGAAGTTATTTTTGGAGACTAGTTTTCTAGAGAGCTAGTCCGCAATATATCATATAAAACGAGTATTTTTCTATTTCGTATTCTAATAAATTTAAATTATCTAATTTAAAAGTTCTGAGTTTTATTTTCATATGAAGGTGTTGGTCACATTAACGATCTGAAACTCAAAAATAGGTATGCCAGTAAGTATAGAAAGAATTATAAATACGATGTTACGCTCTATCTGAATTATTACCTTGCTTATAGGTATTTCTGTCAAATGTGGTTAAACGTATTAAATGGCAGATATCTAATATAATAATCCAACATTGAATGTGAAGAAAAGAGTGTATCGAAATTAAACTCTTTTCGATAGTTTTTTTTGCGTATCATATTGACTTCGTTAGCAATGCAAAATAGAAAAATATATTATCTAAACTAATTCTAAACTTCAACTTGCGGGAATTTTGATGATTAAGCAATTATAATTAAGAGGGAAAATAAGATATTTTTAATAATTTTATTAGCATTCTAGCACAGAATGTTTATGTATATATATACACATATATTTGCACAAAATAAATACTGAATATTAAAAAGAGAAGGCAATTTTTTTAACAAAATGAACTTTTAGTTCGATGATACTATATTATATCAATCACATTTATATACTATGTAACAAGAGAAACCAATTACCTGGTAAAATACATATTTTTAAGTCAAATTTTTGTAAATGTTGCGTTGAGAATAATAAATGATCAAATTTTCATTGAAATAGTCCTTCCTTTTATAGAGAAAATTTAAGGACTCCACGTAAATGAATACATTCTGCTGTTCGCCTGGTCATGGTTCTAATAACAATCTATAGTTGTGAATTAGTGCATTAAAATACCCAGAGTTTGAAGACAACCAAATTATCGCCAGCTGAACGGTTTCGAAGGAGGTCATGCCATTGAACTATAATACAAGAGTCGAATATTGCTTTTCGTGAAATCGCTAGGCGGAGGTAAAGAAATATTGCCACATTTATTCATTGTCAGAGAGATTAGTCTGAAGAAGATAGATAACATCGTAAAAGAGGCCCAGGACGACTTAGAATAAGTAGCGAACGAGAAGTTAGGAAACTAATATTGAGTGTTCTTGGGACACGCATCACATCTCATAGTCTGTGGAAAATTTCCTTTTTGGCAAAGATAAATCATAGAATAACAATGTGCTTCGGGTTGATTTTCTATCGTCCAAGACTAATACTGCCTCCCACTAGTCGGCGTCGTGCTTTTAGATTAGAATGGTGTAATGTAATGCAAATTGGAATGGAGAGTAGTATGATATCGTTTTTGCAGACGAACCTCATTCTTGTTTGTGAGTTCATGATGATCGTAAACGAAGAAGTTTTTGAGTTTTTCGTAGAACGTGAGACTGCTCGTACTAAAGAATTGATGGATTTTGATTGATGGGATGGAATTAGCATAGGAAATGGTATTATTTATAATAGTAGTTTCTTAAGGCCATTTAAATTCTCAAAGGTACATTTACGAAGTTCTAAAACTATTCGCTTTATATATGTATATGAATCCAAGGGCTAAATAATGCAATGCTCAAACAACAATGCCCGTCCTCATGTTGCAGTTGTTACATTATGATTCCTGCAAAAGACAAACTCAATGTAAATCGGGCCTATCGCCCACAGAATACCCCTTCATCACCCCTTGGATATGATCGGTCGAAGTGTTGGTATGTTACCTAACCCTTCGATAATTTATAACAACTAAATGGTGCCCTAGAAGTTACTTGGAATGAATGTCCACAGGTGTCCATAAAATATCATGGCCAGGAAAATAACAGAATGTATTCATTTATCGTTGTGAAGCGGCAACCTAATTATTAAATTTTCACTATAAAGGGTACGAATTTTTTAACGAAAATTTAATCGTTTATTATTTTCAATACAGTAAACATTTATATAAAATTTGTTTTAAAAACATTTACTTTTATTGGGTATTTCTTTTTGTTTTGTCACATAGTATTTATTAATGTTTGTTTTCGTTTTTACTAGTTTGAAATTTCTTGAAAGAGATGTCAGCAGTTCTTCTTTAACGATGCAATAAAATATATATGGAGAAGTGTTTTTGAACTACCTACAGAAGAATTTCACTTATTTTATCCATTACTGAAAGAATGCACCTATCGAAAATACTATGAAATGGTGAAAGTTAGGATTATTCCTATACAATCATTTGTGTATTGCATATTAAAAAAGATAAGTAGGTCTCCATGCGTTATTCTCATTTTTATATATAACTGTTAACCTTTATTCTGGTCCGTAGACGCGTTCATAGTTCATACTACCTGCTTCTGGGCTTCCGGGCTGGAACTGCATCACTGGTATAACTGCCGACGTTTCGCACGCACTCGTATAGAACATCTTCGGGGCTCAACTACTACTACTGTCTGTCGCACTGAAACTGTCAGTGACGCGGTTCCAGCCCGGAAGCCCAGAAGCAGATAGTCTGTTAACCTTTAATTTTTACTAAGTACAAAGTTAAGTAAATAGAAAGCGAAATGTAGCTACAAGTAATTAGCAAATACTGATTTATTTCAGTGCAATGAAAATTTGTAAAATTGCTGGTATGTTCCCATAAAATGCATATTTGCTAAGAATAAAAGAGAAAAAAATGTCAGTTTCAAAAATAGAACTATATTTTAATAAAACCATATTATAAACTAACAATTTAAAATTTTAAGTCATTTCAAAGACACTTTTTTCTTGCGCGCCGCTTCTATTTAGTACACTGCGTGTTTGGAGGGATGAATGGAGTTGATATTTTACATACATATATTGAAATCGTATAGGAGATACGAACGAAATTTCTTTGTATGTATGTGTAATGTTATACTAAACAGATACATTCTAAATTATATTTGTTACTAATAATAGCAATAAATATCAGGGACAATCCGTTAGTGTTATAACATCGACTATTCCGCACCAAACATACGAAGAATGAAAATAATCAATTTCGACTAAAACTAAATGTTTCAATCAGGACGAGGAGTAAAAATTTATTTCTATAAATGAATATTTTATATTAAACCTGGATCTATTATATAATAGATACTACAAATCCGCATTATTTCTTCATAAAAACCTTAAGTAAATAGAAAGAAAAATGTGGGCACAAGTGACTAACAAATAGAGGTTTATTTTAATACTACGAAAAATTATAAAATGGCAGGTATTTCTCGATAAAGTAATAAAACCGATATTAGAATCTTTGAATTTCAAATTCTAAGTGATTTGAAAGACAAAGCACTTATTTCCTGCGCTCTGTGTCTGCTTAGAGTTCCACTCTATTGGAAGGGTGTACGAAATTGATATAATGTATTTAAATAATAAGGTGTTACTAAGAAAATGTCGGCGTAAGTATATATCAGTAGGTATATAGCCGTACTAAGAGAAAAAGCATTATTGAAACTATACTTACAAATGGTAATCAAGTCGATTAAGTCGCATTCAATGCAGCGTGTAATACGTATATAAGGACTTTCCCATTAGCAAAATAGATGGAATTGAACGTTGTCGAGTATTCCAAACTATTAGTTTTCCTTACTATTTTTCAATGTTTCATCACCAATATTTTAAGTCGACAATCTATTTGCTACGTTAGTACCAAGGAAATAATGTGATCGCAATGTTCAAAATGTGCAAGCTTATTCTAGGAACTTATCAATGTAATTATTTGAATATAATTATCATCACTGATGAGGCATATATACCTATCAAAACTATAGTTTGTGAACTGATTATGATCTGCATTAATTTACTTCGCCGCAGGTCGATTAATTATTCATTTACTACATTTCATCTATACAATTATATATGTAAGCTTGCAGTGATTTTCACAACATGATTTTGCGGATTCTTGGTCATGCGTGAAAGGACTATCGTCTCTATGTTTCGATGGGATCGCATTTATCGTCCTCTATAACTAGTTAGAGCTTGAAATGGAATGTTGTTTGTCTTGTGGTGAATCTATTTACATAAATATTGCTACGTTGAAATGGTGACGTGTCCTTACTACGGATTACGCCAATAACTTTAGAATAAAATGAAATAAAATTCTCATAGTCGGGAAGAGTGTTGCTTAATATTGTTTATTGGCAGAGGTTACAGGTTTTGCATTTTGTATATAAAACAAAATTATATATCGAAAGTTGACAAATTCAAAGCTAACGGTATTCTTAAGATGTGCACAAAAACATTTTTGGCGACCTATAACAGCGACAACTGCAGTTGTCTTTCTAATTATGTTATAATTTACACGACTATCATACAAGTCTATGAAATAGTGTTCACACGAAACTGGAGCTAGTTGATGAAGATTATAGCGAATTTTACATGGAAAACGCAGGGTATACCTACCAAGATTACTGCAAGCAAAAAATGAGGATAACCCAAGTCGATGAATTCAGTATTGTGAATATTGTGGAAATATTGTACGCGAAGACGGGAAAGATTGTTTAAGTCAAACTAAAAGGTACTGTAAATCGCTATAATTGCTTCCCTGAAAATCAATACATCTGTTTGGGAAAGGCTATTTATTCACCGGGTCTTAATGTGTGGTGTAGTTTATTCTTTCGGGGATTTAATTGGGCTGTTTTTCTTTGAAGGCATAATTACTGATGCGGTGATAGCGGATAGCTTTAGATGTCAATTTTACCTGCCATCCGAGAGCTGTGCGAGGACTAAAGCTTCATAACAAGATGGTGTGCTAACCCATTGCAATTGAGATTGAGTATCTTGACGAAACTAGACACTAGATAGGTCGAAAAGATAATGAGTATTTATGATCCCTAGAAATAACATCTGTAGCTCCTATTTATGGGGAATCATAAAGGATAACATTTGTCAGGAAAAGTTACACTGAATTTGGAACGAGAAAATATCGAAATGGCTTCTCTAGCTATTATATTTTTCGGAACATAGTTTAGGCAGTAGGTCAGTGGTATCGACAGTGCATAATTAATGTGGCCACTTCAAGCGCTTATATTAAGGTACATTTTTCCCGAAAGTAAGAGCTTTATGTTTCTGCTAATGTTTTCGTGGACAAAACATTCCATGTGCTTCTTACGAGCATGGATTCGTGTATTGGTATTATGATTGTCAGAAAAATCTTGAATTGGTTAGTGTTTCCATGAGAAATCTCCTTAATCTTCTAGAGCGTTCCTAAATTCGGCAACAATCCAATTCAGACAACTCCAGTAAAGTTTGTTCATCATATTATTCCCTCCATTTGGTATTGTTACTGTTTTCAGTGGAGTATTATCCAGCATGATGATTACTATGAATAATGAATAATACAGTCACGACATAAATAAGGCTTTGCATATTACTTGACATTATATGTTTGAGATTACAATTGTATTCCTAGGAATCAGTTGATTTAAGTGACAGTAGGGAGAACAGTTACTAGTTACTAGTTACTTCATTGTGGTTTGTAATGATTTTCTTCACATTATCAAATAGCTATTCGGACGTTTTCGTTGCGACTTCTAAAGCTCTAACGCTCTAACATTTATACTTATTCCAATTATAGCTTTTAGTTTTATAAAGGTAGTTTTCAGTAGTTTACAGTTTTCGGATTTATATTGTGTTCTGTATTTTATATTTTTGGTATACATTATTATGATTACGAATTTCGAACCAAAAGAAAATATAGGATGTTTTTAATAGTTTTATTTTATCTAGCTAGCAAATCTATTGTTAGCTGGAAATTGAAGTTGGTAGAAATATATAAAAATTTCCTTCTGTAGAAATTTATATATCAATATCGAATGTTAAATTAATTACGAAGTTTTGAGATATCACTGAATTTCATTTATGAATGTCCTACGATCTAATATGTCGAAATTTGTGACAGATAACCTAATACATCAATAAAGTTTGAATGTGTGAGATTTATTTATCCACAGAAATATAAATGGTTTTGATTATACAATATTGACGGTTTTCATGAGTTATTTGTTTTTTGTAATACTTTATTTGATTTAACCTGTAAATATATTTTTAATAATTCTTCTCTACTACTTTGCTTTTTTGATTACATCTCTGTAGGTACATATATGGATATATTATTTTCATATTATCTAGAACATTTTTCATTTTTTAAATGTACTGAAGGAGGATTTAATAAGATTATATTTATTCTAAATTACCTGAGCACAGGTTTTCCTATGAAATCACATTTTCTACGAATTCTTTAACTATAATGTTGGTATTACAATCTAGGTATGCAACCTGTTTGACAGTAAGTGTGTTTCAATTTAGATTTCTTGATTAATTATTACAAAATTTTTATTTTTTGTAGTGTTTTCTAAATTACTACGATATTGTGCTGTGTATGATTTGTTTTTGAATTTCCTATTCAAAAAGAGAATACTTAATGTTTCAATATTTTTGTTCCACGTGGTCATTTTTTTATCTTAAACTGATAGAACAAAACAAGCACTGATCGTTACTATTTTATATTTAAAATATTGTTCATATTTAGTTAAATTGTAATATAAGAATTGATGATAGTTTCTTATTTATACTGTTGATAATTTCCTATTGTTACCGTTTTTGTTTTCGTCCACAGCCTTCTTGTGTAGTTTGCTAGACACTGTCTATAGGTCCGGACATTGTGAAAAGAGTCCTCTGTTATTTCTTCTTTTAGGAATACAATATTTGATTATTATTGACTTTTTTTTGATACTTTAGTAAATATGATACTTGCGATACTTGTACGCGTTTCTTGTTCAGAATTAACCGCTGTTGAATTTAAATGTTATAAACTAAGACCCCTTGAAGTATATATGTTTAGACTATGAGCAGCGTTAAATACCAAAAATTATAGCAATTATTAGCAAGCTGATAGGAGATATTCGAGTTTTAAAAGAAAGTCATTATGCGAATGCCACTAAAAGTTCATTTTCATTACCTCAGTTAAACATCAATGAGGAAATAATCTATGAAACGATAGAGAAGAGAGAAACAAGCGTTCGACATTATTGTTTATGGGTTTACGGGGAATATCATTAGTACATAATAACAAAGTAACAAATTACTCATGATACTGCATAATTAATATCGTACTTTTAGAATTAAAAACTTCAGGGGAGAGTGTTGACCTGCTAAATTAGGAAAGTTTAACTTTTAAAATTTGCTAATTTATCTGTATTTATTGATAAATCACCTTGACAAATCGCATACTGCAAAACTGTAAAGGCAAATATGATAGGTCGACAGGAAAATGATTAGATCAACTTGAAAATTAAGTATATTCATAGGATACCAATTATAGTTTCTACGTCCAACAGTTTATTGTTATTGATTTCAGTACACTTAATTCTAATGTTGCATCTGTGAACGGCCAGACATTTTTAAATAGAAATATCGATTGTTTCATCAATAATTAATGAAAACCTGGTTTTCATCTCAACAAGCTCTCTCACTGATTCATCTATCGCAGAAATCATCTGTGTAATTTTTGTCCTAGCACAATTTGCATTTTGCGCAATTTTTGAATCTGGAAAACATGATTTTAACAATTGAGGCATGTGGTCCATTATCAACATAGGTGAATTATGGTCCACAATAAAGCTCTTAATGTGTATTCCGCCTCTTTAACCCCAACAGAAAGTATGTTTTTTCTCGACATCTCCTTAACAACTTTAATTATATATATAAATAATATAATTTAATTAATTACATTCTCTACTTTCTGTCGCGTCTTTCTATGTTTGTCTTTATCTTGATGTCTTTCTAAGTGACTCTTGCTACTCTGAATGCCTGTTTTATATAAAATATATATTTTTTCACTATCTGGTAAATATTTCAACCATTTAAATTGTAACAGCCATTTATTTTGACTCTGTAGCACGTGTAGCCGTTTTTCTAAAATAAAATAATTTAGTTACCATACGACAACCATATAAGTATAATATTTACAATTTTATCTGAAGTTTGGCCTAGTTCTATATTGCTCTTACCAGGATCTGGTATATTTTGGAGAGAATCATTGTCAACATATTACGGGGTGTTTATTTCATTCGATGTGCTTGCTATTGTATTACTCGATGTGCTTGCTATTGCAGTTTCATTCTTGCACTATTATACCTAAGTATTTAATCTAAGTGACCTTTTCGAAGATGTATTTTCTTTCGACAGCAATTCGTTCTGCAACTTACCTTTAAATTATATACTATTTCTAACATTCTGTTTTCTCTTGCTTAGTTGCCATTGATAAATATGAAGAAAGTAAACTATATTTCATTGCACTTTTCTCATTATACCATGTCTTCAATTAGTTTTAGATCTGTGAGGATTGTTGATGATTTTACTGATAATATTCTTAATTCAAGTTTAATTTTTGCTAAAGTTTTTCATATATATATATATATATATATATATATATATATATATATTGTTACAGGTGTTAGTGTATTAGATTAATTAAAGTAAATAATGTCTTGAATACTTTTACGTGTCAAAGAATTAGTTTCTTGAAATAAAATCCCGTACTAATCGATGACTATCCTAATTGTTTGTGTGATTTGTTATTTGTTTCGTTTAATAAAAAAAACCGAGAGCTAAATGTAATACACATATACAGAATATACGCATGCATAACATCCTTCTATAATAATATTAGCTTTCCTTTAGAAACTAGTCTATGCAGTGTTACAGAAGGTACTTATATGGACATGATATCGATTATGTGGATAGTGTAGGATGTACCATATGTAGGATAGCCCACGTAACGCCTACGTATTTGTATTAATAGTCGCAAATACTAATTATTGTGTAGGACCATTTATCACTTTAGACATTTTTTAAATTAAAGATCTGTTAACAGTTAGTTTATTATTGACGTAACTTTAACTTGGAATTGAATATTTGACAGAACATATTTATATTGCGTCAGCAATTTACAACATTTACACATGGTAGGATTGAAATTTTAAATAAATTGTAGATAAAACCTTTATTAAAATTTAAATTGAAGTCGGCATATATAAGCTTTCTTAATTTTTGCTTTATTAAATCTATATTTAATTAAAAATACATATCATCTATAATTTAAGAAATCTTGTAAATACCAGTATTCTGGAAATATTTTGCGCACCTGTTAATTGTCCATTGAATTTATTTTCTAAACTGTTAACCAAATCTATTGAAACTAGAATTTCGCTGCTGTTTTCTTTTTTAAATAGATACGTTCAGCTCTAAATTTAATTAAATTTCTACATATGAGGGTTGCTAATTTTTTTTAGGGAAAGGAAGCAAAGCACAATGTACCAAGATTTACATTCATAAATATGGCATATAGGTCGTACACAGAAATTTTTAAATTTACATAAAAACGTTTTCTCTATATTTTTTTCTCTCTGTGCGACTGCGTTTGAATCTGTATATTAAATTATTACATATTATTTAATTATATGTCTCGCATGATTGATGATAATAAATATAAGACAAAAATTAGCTGTCGATACATGAAAACAAGGATTTAACTTGACTGTAATTTATTAAGAATTTAATAACACATGTGAGAGAATAATAATTTGAGATGAAACACGAATTAACTAAGAATGATCTGATTTTATAGATTAAATTTTATTTGAATACTAAACTGTTTGATCTAAGACAAATATGTGATTTTAAACCCTAAAGGCTAGAAGAAAAATTAATTAAGAATAGAAAAATTAAGAAATACAATTTGTTATAAATTAAGTATAGACATAGAAGTAGTGATGCCTTATTACTGTTTAAAAATTACTCTCTTCTATATCGATATCGGTATTAAATTGAGCGAGAATTATATATATTTGTTCAACAGGATACTATATGTATTTACGGACTGACTTTCGCGTTCTTAAACCAATTGATGAGTACTACATTACGTGCATCGTACAAGATAGTAGTTATTACCTTCCCAATTGTTTTTGCCTTCTTCGGAGTAGTCGAATCAACTTCTCCAAAAGTAGACGGAAAGCGATGGAAAAGTTGCGAACGCTTCTTCAGAGGGGAATTCTTTGAAATGGTCGGTCTTTGGCAGAATGTTAGCAATCGTGATTCCATCTGGTTAAATTTTTCATATGTAATTGCTCGTGTAAAATGTGTTTTACTCATACATTCATAACCTTCACAATATCCATTAGTTCCCACATGTCATTATATCACCAGTCGTGACTGATTTTGGCTTTCTATGATTCTATTCTCATCTTCGATCGAAAGATGACCAAGTATAAATTATACTTCCCACTTTTTTTTTGTTGTTGGCAAGAAAGGATGTCATTAACAAAAGTTTGCTCTATCTCGATTTTTATTTCAGTTCGTATTAAAACTTTCAAAACGAAGTATTTAATTTCCATCTACAATATTCGTTTTTTTTACTTCAAGCTCTGATAAAAATTTGTTGGTTGTACAGCAAGAACCACAAAAAGCTATACATAACATAATAGTGATTTGCATTCGAGTATTTTATATATATATATATATATATATATATATATATATATCATATAATTATCATATCAATAAATCGAATGAACATTAATATAATACAGTAAAGGAAATTCGATTAAAAAATTTAGATCTAAGCAATAAACAATTTGAGCATTACATTTACACGAAAATATATATTTATATATACGATTCCTAAACTCGTATTGTCAGAATAGTTATTTTATAAATTAATTTCAAATTTTATTTAATTATTAATGAATATAATTGTTATAGAATATTATATACTATATATAAAATATTCTATAACAAAATAAACACTTCTGCACCAAATCAACATTGGGTTGTAGGGTGTAGGCTTAGTAGAATAATTTCGATATAACTAATATAAATTTAATAAGTTCATCATAATCGTCATCAGGCATTCCAAACTGGCATTAACTTAAAAAAGTCGAAGGTATGTCAATCTTGGGACTAAAATTACGTTAACGAAATTAAACACAACGTTAATTCTGCGCTATTTTGCGGAGTGAAGTATATACATATATGTATATATATATCTATATTCTACTTAATATTATTTAAACGGCGAGAGAGAAAATGCAGTTGTTTAGACCTTTTTGTTATCAGGTCGAAAATGTAAACAAACTCTTGCGCTGTCTGAGTTTCATATAAAACACACCCTATTCGTTTGTTTCTTTTAATGAAACATATAAGAGCTCTTTCCAGTTTGATATCGTTACGGCTCGATCTAAAAATATCGAGCAAAAATTGAAATTTAAATCATAAACCTTTTTGTGCTTCTGATTGTATATTACTTACAAATTGAAAGGTAACAGATTATAACTTTAGAAAATAAACTTTATTTTGACCGTCATCTTTGTATTAGGTCAAGATAATTGCACTCTTGTGTCACATAAAACAAAACACATGAAAAAAATTAATATTTTTTTGATGAAATTAATGCTTGTATTTTTTCAGAGGGGAATTCAATTTATCAACTTGGTAAACTCACAGAATCCTAAATTGTTAGAGAAACACAAATACAAAAGTAAATTCTTTATTTGTAATTTACGCTCTTACTATCGACAATATTATTGTGTCTCAGCATTCACTTTCAGGAATCTAATTAAATATGGAAAATTAACTCTTTGATTAATTTTTATCACATTAGCTTTACAAAGAATTTTCATCAAGAGAAAAGGAAGTAAATAATGGTCCAATTCCATATTTCTGCAGTAAAATGTGTAAATCGATACTTTTCCAACAAGTACAGAAATTTGATTTGCAGCACTCACATAACGACTGACGCTGCAAATCAAACGAGTGGGGAAAGTGTTTTGTATATATATTGCACTATATTTTTTCTACAACCACTCTTTTTAATCACGAAATATAGATATGTATGCATATTTTATTTATTTGGACAAAGTGACATAATTTAACTTGTTAGTTTGTAAAATACGAACAAATATTGGAGCATACAGGAATTTTACATATGTACATACAATATATATTTCTGTAAATGGTGAACGGCGTATTAGTCATATCGCGTGTGATTATGTTGATGAATCTATTGCTATTAAGATGGAAATTAGCAATAAAACTGTGTACTCAGTTACATCTAGTCCATCTACATCCTTTAATAATAATCTATTAGTAAATATTATACAACTGTCATCATCGTCAATAAAAGACGTTTTAATAACGGAAAATTTACTTAACAAAAAACCCCTGGAATGAATATACAAAATTGGTATAATTTTAAAATAAATTACTACATTCAATGGTATATACATATTCATGTTACATTGTCCAATTAAATAAAGTGTATATCTACATATTCCATAATTTTTCAACATCAATTACCGTTTGCAAAGTAGAAAAATTTTTTAAAAACAACGAAAAAGTGACAGATAGATGCGGAAAAGTAACATACTGTGAGCAACGTACTTACTTTCTGCATGGTTAATCACTTTTTCGTATACTTAGTTTGAGAAATTATTCAATTTTCAAAATACTTGATACAGAAAAGCATACTTTGTATAGTGGCTGTAGGAAAAAGATTTAAACATTTCTAATTATTCCAGTATTATTAATTACAATTTGATGGCTAAAATAAATTAAATTTCTTTATATTTGCAGTTTACTAAACATGCGGTAAAATTTCAGATTTTTGTCCTCGGATGATTTTTGAAAAAAAACGCTTTATTGCGAAGATAATCTATAATAATATATAAAAAAAATATAATAATATTTATTATATTTTTAACCTCCGAAGAAGATGAAAAAGAGTTCATTGAAACATCAGGACACCAAGAGTTCTCGTTAGGATAGTCCTTCAACGTGGCACAATATTCTTCGGCTTCTTTATTGTATATTCGAGCTAGGGCTCTGCCCTTTTGCTCTCAATCTTCGTCGTGATTAATCTTCACATTGACGTTTGAGCTACTCCGATATCTAATCGTTTTCGTCGCTGTCTATTTCCATCGCTGGCCTTCTGTATTTTTGGTGTGTTTTCGGGTAATCTGTTACGTGTGTAAGTGTCGCGTTTGGGTGAGTTTTTATCGCTTTGTAGAAGCTCTTTGCTCGGTTCTTAATGTGATCGATTAGCGGTTCTAATCCCGCCTCTCTGTGTATTTGTGTGTTTCTCATGTACCACGGCGCCCTGAGTGCCATCCGTAGTGATGTGTTTTGGAACGCGTTTAATTTGTTTTTGTATGTCTTATTTACGTGTAGCCATATGGGCGATGCGTATGTTGTGATTGGTCTTATTATTTGTTTATAAATGAGTAATTTTGTTTTCGCGGTTAGTGTTGATTGTTTTCCCGTTAGCATCATCAGAGCGCTGCGGGCTTGTTTGGCTTTTTTAATTGTGTTCTTTACGTGTGGTGTGTATGTCAGTCTTTTATCTAGGGTGACGCCTAGATATTTTACTTCTTCTGTCCATTTAATGCGTGTGTTTTTAATAGTCAAGTTTGTTGCGGGTGGTTTTTTCTCGCGTTTGAACACAATTGCTTGTGTTTTGTCTGTGTTAATCGCGATGCGCCAGGTGTGGCACCAGTCTATGAGTTTGTTTGTGTTTTCCTGTAGTTTTTGTATCGCGATGTCTTCTTTAAAAGATTGTGTCAGTATCGCGGTGTCGTCTGCGTATGTGGCGATTATTCCTCGTTGCGGTTTAGGAATATCCGCGGTGTATATCGCGTACAGGTGTGGCGACAGTATTGATCCCTGTGGGACGCCTGCCGTCAGCACGTGTGTTGACGATTGTGTATCTTGTATTGTAATTTGGAATGTTCGTCTGTAAAGGTATGATTGTATGATTCGTGTTATGTGTTTAGGATAGTTGTACGTGTGTAGTTTGTGTATTAGCCCTTGATGCCACACACGATCGAAGGCGTTTGATATGTCAATAAATATTGCCGCGGTTTTTTGATTTTTGTTATAACCGTCATTTATGTATTCGGTCACCCTGGATAATTGTGTCGTGGTTGAGTGTATGGGTCTGAAACCGTGTTGTTCGTCTGGTATTATGTTTTGTGTTTCGGAATGTTCCACTAATCTGGTAAGTAATAGCCGGTCTATTACTTTGCTTACTGTGGAGAGCAAGCTTATCGGGCGGTAGTTCGCGGGGTTTTTGTGATCCTTACTCGGTTTCGGGAACACAATAATTTTCGCGTGTTTCCATTGCTCAGGATACGTTTGAATTTTTAAAATCGCGTTTGCTATGGCGAGAATGAACATTAGTGTTTTGTGTGGTAGCGCTTTCATCATCGTGTTGTTTATGCCGTCAAATCCGGGTGCTTTGTTGTTTTTCGCGCGTTTTATCGCGTGTTTTATTTCGTTCGGTGTGAAAAAGTCGTCGTGTTGTGTATTTTGTGTTTTTGTTTCTCTGTTTACTTGTCTGTGTGTGTTCGCGATGTGCCGTATGTCAGTGTTTTCCCAATTCGGCGTGCATTGGGTTTCTATCTGTGCCGCGAAAGTCTCTACTTTTTGTTGGTCCGTGATCGCGATCCCGTTTTCCGTGATGAGTGGCGGGATTGTGATTTGCTCTTTTTTGAGCGTTTTACACAGTCGCCACAGATCATTGTGTCGTTTGTCCGTGTCAATCCTTTCGAGTTTGTTTTGCCATTCGGAGTTTTTGAACTCGCGAATGGCGTCTTTTACCTGTTGTTGCAGGGCGTTTAGTGTTGTTTTGTCGCGCGGGTCTAGTGTATTGTGGAATTTTCTTCGCGCTTTGTTTTTGTCTCTGATTAGCTGTTTTATGTAGTGTGGTAGTTTGTCCGTGTGGTGTTTGTGTGTTACTTGAAACGTGCTTGCTGCCGTGGCTGTTTTAATAGTGTCTTGTATTTGTGTGACCGCGTTCTCTAGTTCGTGCTTGTCGTTTATATGTGTTATGTTCGGCGTGTTCTGGTTTAGGTATGTTGTGAATGTTTTCCAGTTCGTGTGTGTTGTGTTGTATGTGTGTTCTTTTGTTCCCATTTCCCAGTGAAGGATAATTGGGTTGTGATCCGAGCTCAGAGCCTCCTCTGTTTCAATTGTCGGTGTGTTGTGTACGTTATTTGTGATCGCGATGTCTAATATGTCCGGTCTGTATCCTCGATGGAAGAATGTTGGTTTGTCGGGTGCTATGACGTTCACACCGCGCTTTTCGTGGTATTTTTGTAATTTTCTCCCGTGTTGGTTGTCGGTTTGGCAGCCCCATACTTTGTTTTTCGCGTTTAGATCCCCCGCTATTATGATCTGTTTGTTATTGTCGAGTATTCTGTCGAACTCTTCTTCTTTGAGCTTCGCCTGCGGGGGCAGGTATGCCGCGTACACGTGGATATCACCCTTTCTTGTGTGTATCATCACACCGTTTGTCTCGAGTTCTGTCGTGTCTGGTATCGGTAATTGAGTGTGTTTTATGTTCCTTTTTATGTAGATCGCTGTTCCACCTCCTGGCGCTTGTCTGTCTCTTCTGTATGTCCTGTAATTTCTTAAGTTTAGCCTTTGCGCCGGCTGTAGGTGCGTCTCCGATACCAGTATTACGTCTGCTTGTTTGTCTTCGGCATATATTTGTAGCTCTTGTTTCTTCAGTCTTATTCCATTCGCGTTCCATGCGACTATCGTAAGTGCCGCTGGTTTGATTGTACTATCCATTAGAATAGTCGTAGTAATGTCTGTGTATGTTGCATGAATGTTTTCGTGTCGTTCGCGGAGGGGTTTGTTTTGCTGAAGGCCAGCAACATTTCCCCTAGTGCAGCTGCGGCTATCGCCGTCTTGCTGGTGTTATTTTGTGTGTTTGGTTGTTCTTGTGTGCGTGTTGTGTTTGTTTTGGTCTGTGTTACATTTGCGTATGTGTTTTTGTTTGTGTTTGTTCGTGTTTGTTGTGTTATTGTGGCACAATATTCCGAAGAATACATACACCATATATCGTACAGCCGCGCGGAAACAGAATCACTATCGCATATGTATACATAAAACTAGTTTCATAATGGTTTAATGGGTCTATTTAAGTGTCAGTACGTCCATTTGTAAATTAAAACTTTTACGCAGGTGCTTATTGTTACTTTCTTACTTAGCACTATTTATTATTATATTATATTATTTTATTTGAATTACTATGAAACGGCGAATATGATGACTCTGGCACGAAGACGAAATTGACGCCTGTATTAATTACCGATCACGAAAATATTTATTTAAATATTTATTAATGTCATAGCTCTCTTTTTGGTTTGATTTAATATTGAAGACGTTTGATTTCAGAAAGACAACAATCCTAGTCACAATTTCCTGAATGTTATTACACTATATTAGTATTCATATATATGACATGAAGTTTCGTAGGAAAAATATGATTAAAAAAAGTATCCTGACGATACTTATACGAGGGAGCGTTTTTATATTCGCGGAATGGGGGACAAGGGGTGGAAATATAAAAATCAAATTATTTTTCTTTTTCAATATATTCACCTACAAGACGGATACATTTTTCACATCTTTCAATTAATTTATTTATACCCTCATAAAAAAATGATTTCTCTTTATCTGCAAAATACGCCGAAACTGCCTCCTTGACTTCATCATCGGCAGTAAATTTTTTACACCCGCAGCTCTTTTTTCATTTTCGGAAACAGGTAATAATCACTCGGGGCCAGGTCTGGGCTGTAGGGTGGGTGATTCACAATTTCGAAGCCCACCTTATGCAGGGCAGCTAACGCAACGCGGCTCTTGTGGACGGGCGCGTTGGCGTGCAAAAGCAGAACAGCTTTTGTCAATTTTCCCCGTCTTTTCTCTTTAATGGCTTCTTTTAGTTGCTCTAATATTGAAGCGTAATATTCTCCGGTTATAGAAACACCTTTATCTTTATAATCAATTAACAATATTCCTTCCGAGTCCCAAAATACCGTTGCCATGAGTTTCCCAGCTGATTGTAACACTTTAAATTTCTTGGGAGGTGCTGTGCCCTTTTTATGCCACTCCATGGAGTCTTGTTTGGACTCAGGTTCATAATGATGAACCCAACTTTCGTCTCCAGTAACAATTCCACTCAATACACCATCCTTGTCTTCATTACAGAGGTCCAAAAATGCACGCGAACGCTCTACTCGCTGTTGTTTTTGCGGCGGCGTGAGCATTCTCGGCACCCATCTTGCGCTGACCTTAGACATGTCGAGATGATCGTGTAGAATTTTAAAAACTGTTGTATCGGATACTCCAACCATTTCTGCGAGTTGTTTCTTCTTTAGTCGAGCATCATCGAGTACAATTTGTTCAACTTTTTGGATAAGTGCTGGCGTGGTCACCTCAATGCTCCTGCCCGGCCTCGGGTCGTCCTCAAGGGATTCCCTTCCTTGTTTAAATAAACTATGCCACTTGTACACCATGGTTTTTCCTGGACAAGAGTCGCCGTAAACCAATGACATCTCATTCATTATGGTCGCGACTGATTTTCCTTGCCTGGTAAGGAACTTTATAACGGCACGATATTCGATTTTTTCCATATTTCACTTTTCACTCCTGATTATGTTACTTGGTTGACGATAGCTCAAAGACTAACTGTCTAATAACAATGAAACTTCGTATTTATACTTATCATGAGTCGCTGCACAGGCCACGCCCCCAATGCGCCTACTCACCCCTCTACAACCCGTTCATTCCGCGAATATAGAAACGCTCCCTCGTATTTATTGATCACATGTATATATACATATATAGATATATTAATTAGCGAATGACTGATGACAATCAACTTCCAAAATGTTGAGTTGTATTAAAAATAAGTGTAATGAAGCGGTAGTTTGTACTCTAATAAAATGGGTAAGTGTAATGGATTGTTGTTGTGTTTTATTGCACATTTCTCATTTCTACCGTGTGTCTGTCTGTAACAGCGATATTAGATAGAATTTTTTGTGGTCATTGGTGTGGTCTATGTAGTAAATACATTTATGTACTTATTGATTTGAATTTATTGAAATTTCGGTAAGTAAATAGGTGTTATATAGACTATAACTATTGATTATCGCTACTTCTCAAATAAAAAAAGAAACTGATATTACCAATATGAAAGTCATTGAACTATTTAAGATATAAGACTCGAAAACTTAACTTACTTAAATAAAGATAAGTCCGTACCAATTTAAAACAAGATGTTATAAATATTTGAAACGAACAATAAATAAATAAAGTATAACATTTCGAGTGCAAAGTTTTAACAAATTCTCTTACTTTGAAGTAATTTAGGAAGAAGTATTGATGATTATTGAAAATCTTGTATTAATAAAATATCCATATATGCTGTAATTTTCAAATTTTCGCAACAGATTAGTAGCATCCACTTTGTAGGTACTATTCATATTTTAAGAACTAATTTAGTTTATTTCCTAAATTAATCAAACTAGAAATGTAGACGTAATTAACTAAATTTAATCTAAATAATATAGGGTCTCTTGAATGATATTGTGGTATGAAAACTACGAATGCGGCTTTCAAGGGATCACTGAAGCAAAGTATACTCAAAACTTGAGTAAACGTAGACTTATAGCAGAATTAAATCACTCGTTATCTTATCTCATAATGCACATGTTCACAAAGTTCTCTGTATAGCGAGTAAGATAAATTATAGTAAAACTTCCTTCATAGTAGCGAGACTTGCTCCATTTCGGCAGTTTGAATTGTAGATTACATTCTTTTAAGAACTTCATCTAGTTTTATTAAATTTTTAATTTCTATTTTAATAGATAAAGTTATTTGAGAAAACGTTCTCTTAAAGAAACGTTAACAGTAATTCTACATTATTGTCACATACTCTTCCCAGTTAGTTGAATAATTAAAACGTATTGATATTGTGATTGGTTTTTATCATACTCATACAATAATAGGCAGCATTTTTCGTTAATTTTTTATATTTACACACAAGAAAATATAGAAATAAAAATTCTGTAGAAAAATGCTTGAAGTATCTAAAAATAAATTATGCTTCGAAAAGCGTTTAGTAACTCAAAAATAAAGAGTAAAAAATTTAATATATCAATATAGGGTTATTTACAATATAATATGCTTAGTAAAAATGTGGTATGAATGCTTCACAACCCGGGTATACTTAAAACGAAAGTAGATAACTAAATAGCTCTAATAAAACTATCTAAGAAATAGTTTTCGGTTGATGTGGTAAAACCGTTTTAAGGGGTGAAGCGATTTCCAAACTTGGCCCATTTTGTTTTTTTTTTTGTAAATTGCTCGTAATACTTCTAGTAAAAATAAATTGATTAATGTAGGAATGATAATTTATGATAACTACGTATCTGCGCTAAAATTAATACCTTTTATTTTTAAAAAAATTTAGCCCTCCTCTGTCCTCCCATCGGTATATAATAGATTTTCCACAACTTGGTAAAACTATTGGTAGATTTTTATACGAGGTATGATCTGAGCCCGTTGAACATAATAGGGATATAATAAACACTTCTGAAAAATTCTCTCAACTAAAATATGTGAGATATTTAAATTATACTAAATTTTTCTCGTATTGATTTTCTTCAGTTTTAGGTTTGGTGTGATCTTTTGAAGTGATCGCTCGCATCAAAAGATTTCTTTTTTATGCAATTTTTGACTATTTGAAAATGTTCGCGCATCAGTTAAAATTTTATTCGGGAAGCGCTTTTGATATACAATATATGCCTGGTTTATAATGCGATTCCATCAGCAAGCCTATATATACTCGTATGTAACGTATGTCTATTAACTTGGTATTTGTGTAATTTTCCATGCTGTTTAACGATTACGATAAAAGTTTTCATTTACTTGTGTAACAGGTCCTGTAATTAGATAACGAATCGTTAAAATCGCTTACGCGTATAAAACAATATCTATTTCTGGCATAGAAAATTGTTATTTATTCTTTAAGAATCATAGACGCATGCAAATAAATGCCTTTATTATTCTAGCTCATAGACACTTTCTTTGTCTTGTCTTCCAAGTTGGCACCGCGTCTTCGATAAATCTGGTACCACGGTTCGTCACCCATTATAAAGGACATCTTCAGAGCTTAACTGCTTCTACTGCTTTCGTTGTTGCACTGAGACTAGTGTGATGGGTGGGTTTGTATAGGGATATTTGTCACGGGTCAATGGAGCATTTCTTTTACGGTCGAGTAGTATCTAAATAGCCAGCCAAATCCTATCCGCTGATGACCAGCCTGGTAATGTGGCCGATCTAGTAAAGATTTGCTTAACCTCTACCTATTTCCAGTTCCTTGGCAGTTATTACGAACAGGTATCGCGTGCAGCCATGGAGTCTTCTCTCTCTCCTGTCGTCGCCGATATTTTTGTGGAATCATTCGAATAACGATACTCATGTACTCCTGCAACCTAAAACTGAAATGTTGGTTCAGATACGTAATGATACCTTAGTTATTTGGCCGCATGGATCTCTTGAATAACTTCCTTGCTTTCCTAAATTTCTAGCACATTTCCATAAGATTTACCATGGAGGTCGAATCAGAAAGTTCTCTTGATTTCCTAGACGTCTTGGTGAATCGTCGTTTGGATGGTTCACTAGGACATTCAGTTTACCACAAACCCACAAACTCACACACACTGACAGGCATCTAAATGTCCTTTTCCATCATCATTCCGCCCAAAAACAGGACGTCATTAACTCCTTAGTCCAAAGAGGTTTCAATATATCTGACCAATACTCTCTCCCCCAGGAATTAAGTCACATTACCAATACTCTTATAAACGATATAATAATTTCTCTAAGCATGATATTCAACAGACCATAGACCTAGAGTTCCACAACCCAATACTCGGCATACATCATCCACCCTCTCTAAAGTCCATCTACTTTATATACAAGGAATCACTGACCGCATCGGTAGAATATTTCTCAAAAACAATAATAAAACCATCTTTAAACCCCACTTCAAACTTTCAGACCCATTTTCAGTAACAGACCGTGTTTCTCTAGAATCATCTGATGTGTACAAGATTGCCTGCTCGTATGCCAGTGTATGTATTGGCGAAACAAAGCGGTCTATCGGCACTCGTCTTTCAGAGAGAATGAGCGTTATACCAGGCTGCTGTGTGTAGCTTGTTCTGCACTTGCTGAGCAAAGGCTTGAAACTGAATACCATATCCAGTTCGATTCTATTAAAATCATGTCCCACATTAATTATTACTATGGCTGAAAATTCCCTGAATCTATAAACACTTTAATAATTTAAACCGTGATGATGGTTACCCCCTGCACAACGCCTGACAATCCTGTACCTCCAAACAACTCAACCGTAACTGTAAAGTTTCCTTGATCCGTGACCAATATCCCTATATAAATCCATCCACCACAGACTTACACCAGTGGTATAAGTCTGTGGTGGAAATAGAAGTTAAAGCCTGAAGATGTATCATAGAAGTTCTAATAGACCGAAAACTAAGATAATATCCAATAAAGTGAACGTTATTGCCATCTTTCATGGTCCATTCTTAGAAGATGACTAAATCACTGCAAGCTTCGTCTTTCTATCTTCTGTGTTATTGTTTATGTGACCAAAATTTTATTTCATAATTCTTCACATTCTACAACTTCTGCGCAAATAATCCATTTTTATAGCCATTACCTTCCTTTTATTTTTTTGTTTTAATGTCCAGATTTCTTATTCTTATTACTTTTAGTTCTATTTTTGTCCTACCACATGGAATTTGAAGCACTTTTTTTTCTGCACCAAACTTATTTATTTATGTGATACAGGTATAATTATTTAGAAGGACTTCTAATTTTACATTGGAGTTAACTACCGAATATTTCGTTTTATTCTAACTTGTCAGTAAAACTCATTTTGAATATTCATCGTATTGTATTCTCAATATAGATTCTAAATCATATGCATCGTGGGCAAATATTGCCCGATCGTCTGCAAAACTAAGTAAACATTGGTAGGTATTCCCATTCTTGTGCAATTCTTGAATGTACACATGTACATATAATAAAAAGCAGTGGTGACAAATTATTCTCTTATCTCAGACGGTTTGTAGTATGTATAGGCAGCGATAATTGACCACCTTGCTCTATGTAAGTTCTATGGTTGTACAATTATATATGTTCATTATTGAATGTAGATGGGTTTAAAAAATCTCCAAGGTCTTCCACAGTATATCTCTAGGCACATTATCATGTACCTTGAGCAAATCAATAAAAGCAATATACATTTCATCTCTCTTAAATATTGTTTTTCCGAAAGTTGTTTAATATTAAAAAGATTGTTCGTGCACGAACGTCTCAGTGTAAAGCCACTTTGATCTTCATCAATCTTATGTCCAACATTTTGTCGTATTTTTATTTACATTTAGTCTATTCAAAGTTCATTTTATACTCAAAAATAGTATTTTTTAAAAAAAGGCAACATTTTATTGCTATAAAAATGTTAATCACTTAATCACTTAAGGTTGATATATAACCCTTTACCACATTCATTTTCGTATTCTGTATACGTATTTCGACAACTAAGTTGACATCATCAGCTGGCAATTAAAAAGTGTAGTACCTGGAAACCACGGCAAAACCCTGCACGAAACGAATTCCATACACGATCTGTACCATCGACAAAACACACACCATGCACAATTCGATGTGCGTTTCAATGCAATCGTAACAAACTGTCATTATATATGGTTTGTATGCATATATTTACAATATATAAAGTTAAACTACCACCAGTGCGGCGATTAATATTTATATACTTCTTAACTGAATCAAGTATATCGTTGGCAAACTAAGTTTGTCTAAAAAGAATAATTAACATTGACAGCATCTTCATGTAGAATACAGTTAGTGGAACGACGACCGACCACGTTTTGGTATAAGGAATTTAATTGTGATGTCACCCACTAGTGACTCGAAGAATACCAAGCTGAGCCTGATTCTTATCTCTAGAAAGAAGTACCTGATTATAGGCAGTACTTGTTTTAAGTTATAAAGGATGATCCAAAATGAACTTCAAAATTTGAATTGTACGAAATTTGTTTTGTAAGAATGTTGGAGGTTTAAGTTCTTGTAGTTAATATGGAAACACATGAATGAAACGAGTCATGATATTATTATAGTATGCAGAAACCCATACAAATCATATAAAAGAAAATAGCAATGCTGTTACTGTTAATGCTTTATGCTATTGGGAAATTTTAAATGACTTTTTTTCAATGAAGTCAATGATTTGAATATGGATGACATGTGGTTTTAACAAGATGGAGCCATATGTCACGCAACGTGTACTTTTTCGAGGATGGAAATGGCAGCGCTATTACTGTTAATGATCTACACTATTGGGAAATGCTATAAGACTTTTTTTCAATGAAGTCGTGATTTCAAGGCGAATGATATGTGGTTTAAAGAAGACGGAGTCACATGTCACTCAGCAAGTGAAACGATCATTTTACTTCATATCAAATTTCCTGGCTGTGTTATCTCTCAGAGGAGTGATATCGATTTGCCACCCAGGTCTTGTGATCTAACCCCATTAGACTTTATTTTGTGGGGTAATCTAAACGAAAGGGTTAACGTCAATAAACCTGCTATGCTTCTAGTCCTAAAGGAGAACATCAGGCGTGTAGTTGCTGAAATAGAACGCCAGTGATGTAAAGGCATTACGAAAAATTTCAGTAAAAGAGTGGTGTCATGTCAGTGGAGTCATGACGGCCATTTGGTTAATATTATTTCACATATCTAAGTGCTCAGTTCGTACTTTATACTGATAGCAATAAAATTTTAATTTATCTAGAAAGAAAAGTTCGCCCACTAACCTTGCTTATATTATAAATATAAATATAAAGAGAATCTGTTTTAAACACGACTTGACTACAAGGTTAAGATTAATATAATTGTTCATTACTAGATTGTATTAAAAAAGTTTGTGTTTTTGTCGAAACTAAACCACTCGACATTGTGTTATTTTACTCAGGCTTTGCGATGTGAGAGAGATTTTTATTTAATTCAGAATAAATCAAACCATAAATTACATATAGGAAAATCACTGACATTTCAAATTACTGTGTTAAATTGTAAAATAAAATTTGAATTACCCGTATCTTTGCTTTTTAAATTAGAGCTAAGCTTAATTTAAAAAATCCTAAATATGTACAATTCGTATTGATTCATCTTTATTGAAAATAAATAACAAACAGCAATCAATCTACTGTAAGTAGGATGAATCTGACTAATTCTCTGGACATACTACTGCATTGATGATTTTTCCGTAATCAGTCTTTCTGCTTAAAAAAGTATTCGTAGTGGTGATCATATTCCCAAAGGCAAGGCAATTATGGTTAGAAATGTAGGTACAGAGCC
Source organism: Dermolepida albohirtum (assembly GCA_031893035.1). Classification (NCBI taxonomy): domain Eukaryota; kingdom Metazoa; phylum Arthropoda; class Insecta; order Coleoptera; family Scarabaeidae; genus Dermolepida; species Dermolepida albohirtum. The sequence continues at coordinate 27,617 of JAVIWB010005049.1, forward strand.
GGAACATTAATATTTACTCGTGAGTTGAACACGAGTGCTCAATATCCGGACCCGGTCGGTGGACAATCAAAAGCGGACAGATTTGACCTGACTATTGTATTATAACCGGGAAACCTTTATGAACACGATCCACTATATACGACCGATAGTTCATCTGTGAATTGTAGTAATCTAGCGTGTATGCGCTCCATTTCGTGGTCCGAATTTCATTTCTATTGTCAATCAGAAACCTTCACGTCTGGGACGTGTTCAATTGTGCCAAACATTAACGGTCTAATCTAATAATCTCTTTTGTAAGGCATTGTATTCTGGTGAAAACGTAGAATTTCCTTTAAAAAGCTACTGATTCGGATTTTTCGAGTTTGATTGGGTTCTGCGATTACTTTTTGTTTAAAGAAATTATTTTCGTTTAAATAAAAATAAATACTCGAATTTTTATTTAAATTAAATAAACTAAAAGAATTATACAAAATAAAATCAATTTTCTATATTACAGTAAGAGTATTAAATATTGTAAAACGTATGATGTTTGCAGTAAATGTTAATTAGCCTTTATTCGATTAATAGTAGTATTCGATTAATGTATTTTGTAGTTGTGAGTAGATTTTTAATTTAGTTTTTAACGTTTTTGAAGTGTTAGTTTATTAATGTGGGCGTGTAATATTGGGGTAAAAATAATTTATATATTTCCTTTTTCAATTTCTTATTTTCGAAAAGCATGTTTTTACGCAGATCCATATACGAGTGGAAGTTTTTGAAACTAATACAGTTGGTTAAAAAATGGGAAATATATTTACCTATTTAAAGGATTCGAATGAAGTTATAATAAGTCATTGAAATTATGTTAAAGTTTAGTAAAATTTATATTTAGATATCAAATGTTGTTCTATTACAGTATCAATAATATCTATTTTAGAACAATTAATTGATATATTGAGGATAGTAGAATTAAGTAACAGAACTAACAATTTAGTATAAATTTTTAAATGTAAATAAAGACGGATTATCTGAGTAACTTCTACAGTAAGGAAAATCCTTGGTTTATTCATATTTTAAATTTCCTGTTACTACCTATTAGAAAAACTATTTTTATAAATTGCCATTTGAAAAATTGGCTATGCTCTAAAAACAAAATTATATAAAAGATACTTTTTAACTGCTCCAAGTGCTACTGACTATTCATTGTGCGACAAGCAAATTAAAGCAACTAGAAACAACGCCACTGCTACCCACAAAAAAAGGATGAAATCCGGACGAAAAGTGATAAAATAAAAGGCGAAGTATTTGCAACACTTAACAAAAATATTTCAGCCCCATGAATCAGTCTCGAGAGAGAGGAAGAAACTAAGCTAACGGAAGCTTTGGAGGTTCCAGTAGAGTTAAAACTTCCCATAGAACCTTACAAGAATTGAGGATAATTTGCAATAAAGAAAAGGATAATATAATATATTAAGAGAATTACTATTTTAAGAATTCTTTTCAAGTTTATTACACAACCTTTTAATGCCACCGATAGGATTATAAACAATCCAAATCGGTGGAAAGCGGTACAAATAATTATGATCTTAAAAGTAGGAGCGACATAAGGGGCAAATTCTTAGAGACCTACATATAAGTCTACTTCGGCTAAAACTAATTTTGGAAAAAACACTCTTGATCATCTTATGCTTAATCAGTAGTTAGTATTACACCAGGAACATTTGAGAGAGAGTACATAGAATTATATAAATGTATAAATAATTATATATATAATATAGTAAGTTGTCATTATTAGCAGACAAAGTGTTGTACCTGAATCCACGGTAAAACTCAAATTGTGTGTTTTATGGATATCAGAGAAAGTTGTGCGGAATTGTTTTGTGCGAGTTTTGCCGCAAATACAGACCTTGGTTTTTAGTGATTATCTTTTGTTTACAACTTTGAAAAAACTACTATGCAAGTTTATGCACCCCGTAAATAAAAAAAGTCAAGGAGTTTTGTGTTACTCTCTATTATTAATATATTTTCAATTATTTCTACAGCAACTTTTTGATATACATATCGCTGTGTATTTTAATCTAGGAATTTATATAAATATAATTATACATTATGCTACGACATTAAAATGTGTATATTACGTGATACGGTACAAAAAATATTATATTCGTGTATATAAAGATGTATATTACACTATAGGAAAGTTTAATTTCATTTTTAAAAGAATACGTATAATTGTATATCGATTTTCTTGTTTCGAATATGATTAGAATAGTTTTTATATGTTTTGAAAACTATGAAAGTTTCCTTTTTATGTGAGACCATTTAAACATTTTACAAAAGAATTTCATAAAAAGTCTTAATCTTCCTCATACTCTGCATTAACAGTTGACCCACTTTGATTGATTTGTTTATAATTTCCTTGATTTAGAAAAGAACAATGGTAATTGGTTTGATTTTGCGATATTTCAAAACGAGATTGTCATTGGCTTATCATCAGTTATAATAATTGTTTTTCAAATTTTCATGATTTCTGTTTTCGATGTTTTTGTGTTGCTCAGGACTATTTTCGGTTAAGCACGATTAATTTATATTGGAATTTTAGACATTTGGAATGATTCCGAAGTACTTCCGCTGTTTTTAAGACAGAACCTTAATTCGTTTTTCATCCATCGACCGAGATGTATACATTGAAATGTTTACAGATTTTTTAAGAAGGTCGACACTTTATAAGACAATCATGTATTAACCGAAGGCGTTACTAATATCGCTAAAATAGAGCCATGCCATTTATTTTAGAAGCAAAGGGTATAGTCCTCTTAATCTTGTTTTAAATTCTGTATATTTCTTTCTTTACATCAAATGTATTGGGGTTTTCCTAACTTTTCTTGTGCAAATGATGATTTTCTTGTTGGCTTTTGTCTACCGAAAGCAGTCCTCTCTGAAAGATTTCAAGCAAAAAGAGCAAATATAAAGTCCTGATTGCATCATTCGTATTAGCACTCTTTGATTTTCTCGTAAAGACAAGGACGTAACATATGTTATCGTGTACTGTTTGTAAATATAAAATAACCTATTGAAATTTATTTATTGACGTAATACCAATAACGACCTGTCAAATTGTGGATAGGTCTTTAAATAAGAAGACTAATATATCCTTACATTGCGCAATGATAAAAAAGCATTGTAGGATAACAATAAACATTTCTTTTTTATACGTTTGGATGCTTTTGATATTAATCATCATTTAGTAATTTTTCATGTACTATCTAAACATTTTCTTTATAGAGAGACACCTTTGAAAGTGACCCGCAAATGCGATTTAGATATACATACATATGTACATATGTATAGGTAAGACAAGTAAATATGCACTATGTTGATGTATATGTATTTAAGTGATTTTAACATACACTAAATCAAATTCTTGGACATGCGATGTATTTAAATATTGCATTACTTTTCGTTGATATATAAATGTAGGAGACGAGACATTCATAGAGACCGGATGTTAGAACGACGATAGTAAAACACAAGCGAGAATTGTCACGCTCGTTCATTCGTGTGTAAGAAATAATTGTTTATGCACACAGTGGTTTTCTAACACTGAAAACTGTTATATGCAAATATATATTACCTTGAAGATAATAAAAAGTTTTAAATGATATGTTAATATTATGTTTGTGTGAATAGGAGAAACTCCAATAGCAGTAATGGAAGGAGATAGAATATTGATGTAGTAGCCCCGCTACTTCGCCAATTTGTTAAAAAGCTGGATTGGGAGAGATTAGAAGTGAAATAAAGAAATAACAATATACGAAATTCATACGAAGGATTATAGTAAAAATAAAAGTAGGGAATATAAACATGGAAACAAACGAGATTGTAAGGAAGGAATGATGAGAGTAATGTTAGAACCAACAATGAAGTATCAGGCTAATTAAAATAGAAATAGGTGTCAAACAAGAACGGGTCTTAAGTCTGTTGCTATTTTCGGCAGTGATTAACGATGCAATAAAAGAAGCAAAGAAAAGGATGAATAAATTAAAATTTGGGTACTGAAAGATGGAAAAATCAAATATCGTAGAACTGATGTTCACTGACCATATGACTATTCTTGCTGAATCAGAAGTACATTTCTAATACAACCTAAATATATTTCAAAAGGAACTACATTGAATAAATATGAAAATATACATAAATAAGACAAAAAGCATGATAAAAAAACATCTTACCTTAAACCAAACGGATATACGACAGAACAAGTTGAGTATTATGAATACTTGGGAACGGTCATAGAGAAAAATGGAATATTGATCAAAGAAATAAACGAAAACAGAAAAATATTCATCGCATTAAAAATGATATTCTTTGCAAAAGAAAAATTAATGAGAACATAAAAACGTATGTATATTTGAAACGCGAACGTTAATAGAGAAGCGCAGATCAAAAATAAGTGCATGGCGACGAGATTTCTCAGAAACATTAAAAGTGAAACAAGAGATAAAATACGAAAGAAGACGATGAATGAGAAACTAAGAATCGAGTCTATTAATGATAAAATAGCAGAAAATCAGTTAAGTTGGTTTGGATATGTATGCTCAATGCTAGAAGGAAGGCTTACAAGAAGAGCGTATGAGGTGTTATGTAAATGTAATATTGTTTCTAAATTCAGGTTGGTTTTATACGGAGACTCGACTACTGACACCATTTTTTAGAAAAACAGAATTATATATTGATAATCGATAATTTGGTTAATTTTTAACAGTTAATTAAGTGTCCAAATGGAACATTCTAAAATGCATGAAATCACAATTCATGATAAATTCAATATTTCCTTTTTAACACAAATTCTCACAAATTTTGGATGATGTACAAGAAACTTTGACTGACAATGATCTGTCGAAGGTTAGAATTTATGAATTGTGATCGGAAACGTGAAGAAATATCGAACGACGAATAATAACTTAAAGTTATTTAACAAAAAGAAAGTCGATTCTTTGCGAAAATTTTTCACGATTGATGAAAGCTAGCTTCATCATTATGTTTCCCAATCCAAACGGCAACCCCAACATTGGCCACATCATGGTAATTCGTCCAAAGGAAGCCAAGATTTTTTATTGACGAAGGTAATGATTTTCATAGACAATTTCGCAAAAAACAAATCGTTAATGAACCATACCACTATAATTTTTTAAAAACGATGTGGCATAATACATAAAAAAGATTCATTCATCAGATAACGCTCTTTCCCACGCTGGCAAGTTGTTTACAAAAAATTGGATTACTTAGGATTTTAAATTATGGTTCATTAACCCTATTAGTCAGAATTAGCTCCTAGTGGCTTTCATTTATCTCTCTCAATCTTTTGTTCTTCTGAAAAGAAGTTTCGATCAGATAAAGTATTTCGACATAGTTGGTTCAAGTGTGTTGAAGTTCAATATGTTGAACAATTAAAAAAATTGAATGGCCTCGTTTGTTTCATTTCTAGTTTTTCTTTCTGTTGAAACATCCTAGTATATATATATATATATATATATATATATATATATATATAATAGTAAATAAACTCTTCTACTTAATCTTGAAAATCATTAACTTGGAATAGTGCTTGGACAATTCTTTTTGACTATATAAATTACACTAATATTTTTGAGTTTATAACTATTCTCTTACTTAATAGTGACGATATTTTATTATTATAGTAAGTGATGGAAAGATTTTGAAAAATTTTTGACTGCAGTAGCTGAAGTTTTACTTTCATCATTTTCTATCTAATAATAGGCTTTAAAAGAAATCTCTGCTGTTGGAATATTGCGGTTTATAAATTAAGTGTCTTTTAGTTCGAACATTAATGTAAAGAAATTTATGAAAGTAGACACATAAAACAAATTATTAGTATCAATTCAAAGATCGAAGTAATAGAAAACATATTTTCGTGTTCAGTTGAGTTTTTAGGAAATAATAGATAGTAATAATGTGATTTGCAAACAACCACGACTTTATAAACGAGTTTTATATTTAATTTACTAAATATGATCCTTTAGGAAACGTTTTTCATCATTTTAACAACGAAGTACTTAGGAATTAGGAGCATTTATTTAAAATTTCTGAACGTTTTTATTTATTAAAGTAGGTAAGTATATAAGTTTCACAATCTGACAGACCTGAATATACTTCATTCTAAATAAGTATTAGGGTAAAACATAAACGCTTAATTAACGTAAATTAAAAAAGTTTTAATAACATAAAATTAAAAATAATTGCTGTGTATTCAAGTAAAGCTTCTAAATTGGAATAAGTCAAGCACGTAATAGAACCATGTCACAATATATTCAAATTATACTTTCCAGAGTAAAAGAAAATCTAATGAGGGAAATACGAATCTCACGCTAAATTACATGCTCCCGTCGTCTTCTTACATAGTTCTTTGTTTTTTATACTGCAATAAAAAAACGACTATGCACATAAATAACAATGAGACTAAAAACAAAAGTCGAATGTTTCTTTAAAAAAGCCAAGAAGATACTTTCTTGGGCTCTTTTTCCCTCTTCATCTTATATTTACACTCATAAGGGACATTTCAGAATTTCAGATTAATGTAAGGGGAAAAATTTCCATAATTGAGAGGAATAAGTTTTTCAATTAAAGTTGGAGACTTCTATCTTTTCTCTCGTTCTTTCGATTTAATTAATTTTTTAAAAACATAAACGAAACGTTTTCTTGACATACCACATTTGCGACTTGTCCCTTCTTCTGTTATCTATAATTTAGTTGTTTATATTTACAAAACCCAATTTAAGAAAATTTGAGAAACGTAACACAATTAAGTTTCGTGACTTAAAATTACATTGTAGAAGACTGTGACTTATAACAAAAGAATATTCTTGTCTTGACGCCATACGCTGTAATATTTGATGTTATTGCCAATTTTATTATTATAAGTTGTCAATAATAAAATGAAATTTTTTGAAGGAAAATTTTGCGACGAAGTTAATTATTTGACAAGTTTTTGATTAATATATATGTATACAGTGCACATCTTGGTTTTCAACGGTGCGGATCGCGTACGGAGTGTATTTTTCGTACAATTTTTTCGCCGTGTTTTACCAGGTGCGACACTTTGAAATTAATGATGACAACTTGGTTGTCGAAATGCGTATACAGAATTTACAAATAGTTAATTGTGGAAAGGGGTTATATATCAACCTTATTGATCAAGTCAATCAACCACAGGCTCCATCAAATTCAAATATATGTATATGGTGGGACAGTATCATCTGATTTTCTTTTGCTATAACTTTTGTTTACAGTGAAAACTCATTTGGTTTTTAACTGGTTATGTTTATTCCCACTTATAAATTTTGTTTTAATTAATTGTGGAAAATTATGTCCAACAAATGGCCGCCGCTGGCGTTCATGCAAATTTGGGCTCTTTTGATTACATTTTGCTTAACTGTGCGCACCATTTTTGGTGTCACGTTGTCAGTTTCGGCTCGAATGTTGTTCTCCAAAGTGCGGGGCTTGTTCGTGTACACCAACGACTTCAAATATTCCCAGAGGAGGGAGTTTGGGCCAGTCAAATCCAGAGATTTGGCTGGCCAAGCCAAATCACCGAAATGCGAGATTACACGCACTGGGAAGACATCTTTCAAAATACGCATGTCCTCCAAATGTAGATCGTCAACTTCCGGTAAAAAAAAATTCAGTCGGCGTGGCACTATAGCAGTCGCCTTTCACCGTAATAGGGTTACCGTCGGCTCCTTCGAAAAAATAAGGTCCAATCACATTTCCCGACGTAAATGCACACCACACGGTAACTTTGAGAAGGTGTAATGGTGCTTCATGAATTATGCGTGGATTTTCCGTCCCCCAGAACCGAGAATTTTGCTTATTCACATTGTGTTAATATCACTGACGAATTAACATTAATATAACAACGCGCAAACATTGTCACAATTATCGCGTGTTCTTGAGATGTATATCGATTCATTGTTATTCACTATAAATTTCGCACGTCTCTATTTCACGAATATCAAAACCAAACTGATATAGGATGCCATATGCAAATATGGCAACACTTTCCAATAGGGTGATACTTATTGCACCACCTGTTTATATTGTTATAATATAAATGAGTGAGGGATAAATTTATGTGTATCTTGAAATTTACTGTCTAATAAATATATTATTAATGTGTGAACAATGTAAATTAATATTTAAGACTCATGTTAACTTGTAAATATTTATAAGTGATTGTTGGTATAGTTAAATGTGTTAATGAATATTTAAAATTATCTATAACTTCCTTTAAATTTTTAAATAAAATTTATATTGTAACTGAAGTAAATAAAACCATATACTATTTATTAATGAACGCATTTCTTATTATTTAATTTTATTTGATATTCAAAACTGGTAAAAAACTGACAAAATTAATATAATACTCATTAATAAACAAATAGTTGTTAACATTGTAAATATTCTAATGACTTTTTTCTAATTTTTTATTATTGGCCAATTAATAATTGATTAACGTAGTTAAACCATTTATCTTTAATTATTACTTTTATTTCGTCCATCTGTACAACTTTCTTCCCAAAATCTCCGTATCCTCTTGATTCCTAGATATCGTCCGTCTCAGCGTTAAGTTTTGTATCTCCTAAGTTTGATTTCTATTCTAAGTCGTAATCTTAGTCTTTATTTACAATATCGTTGACACATACATTTCAGTTTTTTATTTGTAACTAATCGTTTTTAATTAGTTTAATCACATTAAATAAAATTAGTATCACTTATTTATTACTTTATTACTTTAAGTATTTTATAATTGTACCATCTTGATTTATCTTTTACACCTTTCATCTGTTTAATCGACTAATAGAGAATCCTCACATTTTAAATTGGACTCCTATTTATAATGTTTTAGGGAAATTTTTCTTACCCAAAGAAAATTAACAATAAACAAAAAACAACGTTTTTCTTTTAATATTACTAACGTTTAGTGAAAATATTTAATTATAAATCATTATTTAATGCTAATAATTTGCTATATTTAATAGTCTCATAACGATGCCCCTTTATCTTATTTTTGCATACCATATTCCCAACTTTTCATCCTATTATTTATAACAAAATTAATTCTGTGAAGTCCAACTTCTTTATTATGCCACAATTTACATATAACACATGGATCAATAAGTTCCGAGACTAACCCATAGATGGCGCTCGTAGTAAACCAGTAACCACGTCTTTCTAGAGTACTAACCTTTGCTTGAAACGTGTCAAAATTTTAAGTCGATCGGACCAGAAACAGCTGAGTTATCGAGGTTGGAGTAAAGTCGTTTTGTAGTTTGTTTAAACAATGGAAAAAACCGAGTTTCGTGTTCTGATAAAACATTGCTTTTTAATGGGTAAAAACACCACGCAAGCAAAACAATGGATTGAAAAATGTTACCCGGACTCTTGTCCATCAAAAGCAACGATTTGTCGGTGGTTTGCCGAGTTTAAACGTGGTCGTACCGACACAAATGACGCGGAACGCTCGGGTAGACCTGTGGAAGCCGTTACACCGGAAAATGTGAGTGAAGTGACAAAAATTATAATGAAAGATCGTAAAGTGAAGCTCCGTGAGATTGCTGAGATGACACAGATATCATATGGAAGTGTATTTACTATCCTTCATGAAAAATTGAGCATGAAAAAGGTTTTTTCCAAGTGGGTGCCGCGATTGCTCTCGATGGAACGAAAACAGCAACGAGTCGATGATTCAGAAAGCTGTTTATCGCTATTTACTCGCAACAAAAAAGATTTCTTGCGTCGTTACGTGACCATGGGCGAAACATGGATACATCACTACACTCCCAAGTCGAAGCGGCAGTCATCTGAGTGGCGCACAGCTGGCGAAAGCCGTCCGAAACGTCCGAAAACGCAGCAGTCAGCTGGCAAAGTCCTGGCGTCAGTTTTTTTGGATACACATGGCGTGATTTTCATTGACTACCTCGAAAAAGGTAAATCGATCAACAGTGATTATTATATTGACTTACTGGTGCTTTTGAAGGAGGAAATCGCAAAAAAACGACCGCACATGCAGAGAGAAAAAGAATCCTTTTTCACCAAGACAATTGCCACAAGTCGATGAAAACAATGGCAAAATTGAACGAATTGGGTTTTGATCTGCTTCCCCACCCCCCATATTCGCCAGATTTAGCCCCCAGTGACTACTGGCTCTTTGCTGATCTTAAAAAAATGCTCCAGGGAAAAAGATCAAATGAGGAGGTCATCGCTGAAACTGAAGCTTATTTTGAAGCGAAAGATAAATTTTTTTATAAACATGGTATTGAAAAATTGGAAAAGCGTTGGAACCATTGTATCACCCTAAAAGGTGATTATGTTGATGAATAAAAAAAAAATTTGCAAAAAAAATGTTGTTTTCATTGTTAGTCTCGGGACTTATTGATCCATGTGTTATTACTACATATTAAAAAGTTATCCCTTTTAATACCTTATTTGAAATACTTAATATATTTTCCCACGGAAATTAATTACAAATATCTAAATTCTTAAATTTGCCGGACAAGTGAACCTGTATTAGTTTCTAAATATTCTTTTTTATAAGATTAATAAGTTTTATCTATTTGAACTGCGATTATTTTGAAATTTCTTGCATTCCTAAATTTTTTTGATCTCTACTTCTATTCAATGTTAATTTAACTTATACTTTACTTCCTATCGACACAAAGAAATGTTTTTTGACAATATCTATTTAAGATTCTATGTATATTCTATGTATTATATAATAATACATATATATAATAATAGAATGAACGCCACAATACAATTAATTAATAAAGCTGTAACCTTTATGGAATTGAGTTACCCAAGATATGTTGTAACATATTTGGGGGTAATTCAATACATTCGATTCCACAAATGCTATAGCTTTATTAATTAATTGTATTGTGGCGTTCATTCTATTTATTACTTCCTGTTCTTTGGCTGAAGGTATTGCATAAACTCTTTCCTTCGAAAAACCTCAAACAAAGAATTCAAGAGAGAACATATCTGGTGATCTTGCAGGCCATGATATTGGAAAGATTTGTTCAACCATGTTCTTGTAATTTTTGCATAACTGATTGTTATCTTTGGTTGTGAAATTAATATACGCATATTTGGGGGAATGATTTGTTTATTATTATTATTTAATTTTGTATTGAAGGTAGATGTTGTATTACTAAATTGTTTTTGTCTCTGCCAGTTAACAATAATTTAATTCATATTAATCGACAATAATTATCTTGGCTTGTTTACGTATTTACTAGCGCATTCGTGTTATTCTGTCCTAGTTTTTTCCCTCTTGTAATATCACATCTCTGTTTACGGAATTATACAATTTTGACTATGAATTTTTCTTTTTCCTCCTTGCTTTTATTCGTATTGTTATTAATGCCTCTACTCTCCCCTGCCACCTGCAATTAGATTATTCCTCGTTTTGCTGAACATCGATCCGTCTTCAATGTTAGACGGCGTTTGGGGGCACTGTAATATTGTGACATCCCTATAACATCTTTAGTAATTAATGGTTGCGACCCATGAATATGCTCAAGGTCGAATGGAATTTTCAAACGCGGTAGCAGGTAGGTTCGGGAGGGATAGCGACCCTCTATTGTTCATATTTATTTGCAATGTTCTCTCTTTTCTTGTCTTTTGAATGACGTTTCAATATATATATATATATATATATTAGAGATGAGCCAATTAAAAAAAACAAAATGTTCTGTCTAAAAACTATTGAGTTTATCAATCTGTAGTAAATGAAACCCAAATTTTTATCTAATCACAGTATTTCAACTTTCTTTGGCTTTTTCAGGAGTGCGGCTACAAAAGCATTAACATTAGAACAGTCAAGTATGCAATCGAAGACAACTTGCTAATATCAGTCAGCGCTGGTGTAAATTGTATATATATTTACCCCGATACCGAGAATACTAATGATGTGGATAATTTGACTAATTCATCAGATAATGACATTATTGGCGAGTATAAATTAAAAATCTTTCGTTTGCTGTAATCTTTAGTAAATGAAGATCAGAATGACTGATGCGACAATATTGAAGAAAGTCGAGCACCGTGCTGTGATTAAATTCCTTACAATACAGGGTATATTTCAAAAAAATCATTAATTTGTTTACAAATATTCTGCATCTTTGTTATCTACAGTTTAAAAGAGACGTTCCTTGGTCGGGCGGCCCGGTAGAAAGAAAAATGTTGAGGAACTCATACTGGAGAATACCTGAATAAAGGTCAGAATGCTAGCAGAAATGACTAACCTATTCACTGGTATCATACACTACTATTCTTCATGGTCTTTTTAACCTTTCAAAAGTCAGTACAAGGTGGGGTCGCGAATGCTCATGACGCCTCAGAAACAAATGCAAGTGTTGTAGAAAATATTTAGAGCTCCGTGGTGAAGATTCAATAATTATTTTTGACGGAATTGTTACTGGAGAAGAAGTGTGGGTTCATCACTATAAAATTCAAGGTCATGGGCGCTATATTTTGGGACTAAAAAGGAATTTTGCTGAATGAGTACGTTAAAATAGGTGGAACTATAAGCGCAGAAAAAGGAAGAAATCAACCACCCACTCCATAGCCCAGATCTAGTTCCTAGTGAATACAATCTCTTCCCCAATTTGGAAAAAAAGGGGAAAGTAACAGTAAAAATAATTTTAGCTCTATAATAATATCATAATCGTTTCAATTCAATAACAAATTATGACTTTTGAAGGATCATTGCTACTCAAACTTTTTTGCGCATCAGTCAAAATTTCAAATAGATCTGTCATATAAAAAATAAATATTGGATAAATTTGTTCCGTCACATCATATTTAAAATAATGATTCAATTTATCATTAATTTATTAAACCTTCTTTTGAAGTGGAAAATTGCTGTCAAAAAGTAATAAGTAGCGTAGAGATATATTTCCATTAAATAAATGACAACTTACTCTTGATTATGTGTTAGCCATTATTGACTTCGTTTTTGGTTAGACTAGTACGCGATAAATGATTAGCAGTCCATGTTAATATATTCGTAAATTAAAAATATAAAATGTAAAGGATTACTCAAAAACCTGAATAAGGTTGTAAATCCTTTTCGCCAGAATATCTTTTAGTTTTATTTATATGTTCGTTTACTTTTGTAAATTAGAAAGTAGGTATAAATAAAATACTTAAATTGGGATATCAGCAATAATCAGAATAAATAGTTCATAATCTGGTTAATTTCTAACAAACATCTCGAACCAATAATATTATATAGTAGTAAGTGACCATTATTTTTTCATGAGATATTGGGTTTAAACCAACGCAAATTAAACTCAGTTTTATCAATTTTCAAACAAATACATCCACATTAACAGATAATAAAATAATAATCGTCTGTATGAGTTAAATAAAGAAATTTGGAAGAAAATGGATTATTTGATATTCATTGTCAGAAACAATATATGCATGCGTAAATTATGTATTTAGTATAGGCATCGATTACCTAACACATAATAATATTAAGACAAGGTAATATTGAATTGATACTGTCTTTACTTGATGAAAATTCATATTGACAACTAATATTAATAAATACACAGATAGTTAAAATTATCATTTATCTTATACAGGATGTTTCAAAAAGAATATATGTACGTATTTCGAATGCACACATTTATTAAACTTTAAAACATACGAATATGAAACTTTACACACATACATATTTACGAACCTCTCAAGTTCAGATTACAGATGTACAGTATGTCCTCCATCAGCAACACGAACAATATCACATCGATACTCAAATTCCTCCCATACTCGGGTAAGCATGTCCTTCACTTATGTTATGGCAGCACGGATCCGGTTTTTCAACTCTTCCAGGTTTTATGGGAATGATAGTACATAAACGTTGTCTTTAACGAAACCCCACAGGAAGAAGTCACAGGGTGTCAAACCCGGTGACCGTGGAGGCTGTGATTTTATTCAGATATTCACGCACTTGGCGACCCAGTGAGGGGGTGCCCCGTCTTGTTGAAAGGTGAAGTTGTCTCCGTGCAGCCTCGGAAACAACCAGTTTTGTAACATAGCGAGATACTGCTGAGATGATCGAGATATCGCACAAAACACATTGATTTTAGGCGAATCTCATACATGTTCAATGGCTGCATGTGGGTTCTGTAGACTTCAAATTCGAACATTGTGTTTGTTTACTAGACTACTAACATGGAAAGCCGCTTCATCACTAAACACGATGCGTTGTGCGAAGGTGTTATCATTGTCAATAGCATCATGTTTCCGTTTGTCATCAGGATCCACAGCTTATAACAACTGTACACATCCTGTGTTCCACCCATTCGGAGGATCAATTTGGTAGCTCAACCTGAAACGTCTTTGCACTGTAATCACGGAATTGCTCTTAGCAAACTCGAGAACATAAAATGATTTCTGCTGCGGAGTAGCCATTTTAAACATATGATGCTTACCAAGAAAGGCAGAAGACAACTGACATCTAGCGGCTATTAAGTAAACTAGATTATGTATTCGTTTCTTCAATAGCCGAGCCGAGGTGCAGCGATCGATAGTTTGGACAAAATATATGTATATTCATTTTGAAACACGCTGTATTTTAAATTATTACATATAACAATTGTTTCGCCATCCAGTGGTAGTTGTATAATAATTAAAAAAGATACGCATTTATGAATATTAATTAACAATGTAATCAACTAAAAAAAGGAAATATACTACTATTTATACTATTAGAAATTTTGTGAGTAAACTACTGCCGTGTAAGTTGTAAAATATTTCGGTGTCAAATTTAACACTAACAGGTACTAGCTTTCACACCATGATATACAGGGTGTCTATAAAAGAACTCCGGGGTTTAAAAAATTAATATTTTTTAAACTATAAAAGATAGCAAAATTTGATCAATTCCTTTGAAACAAGCAGCTCCAAGAGTTTTACTCATACCAATTGGGAATGTTTCTCTCAACAGTTGGCAGCGCTGCGGAGCGTTGACCTTGAAATGACGTAGCGGCTGCGGCAGGCAGTCAGTGTCGTCTGGACTGCCGCGCTATGGCGACGCCTCAACAAAAGGCTCAATGTGTTATTTGGCTCATAGAAACTAATTCTGTTGTTACTGTACAAAGAAACTTTCGACGTAGCTATGGTGTTGACCCGCCTACAGACAAAACAATTCGTCAGTGGTTATGTGCGTTCAAGGAAACAGGAAGTGTTTTGAAGCAAAAGTCGCCGGGTAGGCCGCGTGTGTCTCAAGAGAATGTGGACAGAATCCGAGCTTCATGCACTCGAAGCCCTAAGAAATCGTTAACAAGACGCAGTCTGGACTTGGGGTTACCAAGATCAACAGTCCATAAGGTAATTCGTAAAAGACTTCGTTTAACTGCCTACAAGATACAACTTTTACACCATATCAAACCGGCAGACAAGGTTAAGAGATTCGAATTTTCTGTTTCCATGCTGGATAAAATTAATGAAGATAATGATTTTTTAAAAAGTGTGGTTTTTAGTGATGAAGCTACTTTTCATGTGAACGGAACTGTAAACAGGCATAATTGCAGAATTTGGGGTTCAGAGCCGCCCCATGAGTTTATTGAGTACGAACGTGACACGCCCAAAGTGAATGTTTGGTGTGCTCTTATGCGTGACAGAGTCATAGGTCCCTTCATTTTTGTCGAAAGGAATATCAATGGTGATGTCTATTGTGACATGTTAGAGGAGTATGTTTATCCTCAGTTGGATGACATTGAGGCGGAGAAAGGTTTAGTTTACTTCCAACAAGATGGGGCGCCGCCACACTTCAGTTTGCGTGTGCGTGAGTCACTGGACGCTCGTTTCGGCAACAGGTGGATTGGAAGGGAAGGATCTATTCCATGGCCACCAAGGAGCCCTGATATGACTCCGTTGAACTTTTTCTTCTGGGGGCATATCAAGAATCTTGTGTATGCGGAGAAAATTCGAAATGTTCGCCATCTCAGGGAACGAATAGAGAATTGCGTGGCGTCCGTTCCCCCAGACATGCTCGCCAGGACATGGGAAGAGGTAGAATACCGTTTCGACGTGTGCCGTGCCACTCACGGAGCTCACATTGAACTTCACTAAGTTGTTAAAAATCTTGAAAATGTAAGCTTTCTAATCATGTATAAAACATGTATGTACGTTTTTTACTTTATTAAAATATTTTGTCTTAAAACCCCGGAGTTCTTTTATAGACACCCTGTATATGGTATATACTCTTAAGATGGTGACAGTTGTATATAACTTTGTCTCAAAAAATAGTATGGTGTCTTAATTGTAATCCTACTAATTAGTCGTACCTGCAAAACATTGATTGCAGTAAGCGAAAAGCAAACGTAACAGGTACAGTTAGTCACAAAAGTTTTCGTACACCCCGCGAATGTTGAATATCATCAAATGTGAAGTGGAAATAATAAAGCATATTTACTTCCATTTAATAACGTTAAAAAATCTCTAAAAATGTTTAATAACAATATAAAAACTGTTATTATTTACAACTACAAAAGAATTTGCTAAAGAGTCTACCATCGAATGTCACAAAAGCTTTTGTACGCTTTATTCTTATAAGATATTTCTCTATTGTAAGCCATAAATTTAGAACGAATTCGGTAAATCCTCTTCATAGTATAACGTATTTGTGAAAAGTAAGCATCGATGCTTTTACAGAGATGAGTAGTGAAAGAAAACACATGTTTGGTAATATGCGTGAGCATGTAATATGTGCAGCACTATCCACGCTCTACTTAGAACAACTACTTAAAATAAAACCCAAATTACGAGAGCATATTTGAACAAGTCTATAATTTATTTGTTTTTATAATTTAGGAAATTCAGTTGTGACGATGAAATTATATTTTGCGATGAAGAAGGTACATAAATTGATGAAGATTCTTTCCCAGTGTTTCTTCAAATACGCGTAAAATAAAATTAAAATTAAAATTTAACTGTAAATTACTACATGAAAGGACCATTTCCAAGGTTGTATATAAAGAAAGTTAATAATAATCTGTTGAGAAGAATATTTATTTTAGAGTGCATATATAATTCCACAGACTATAATATCACGACACATCTATACGACAAAACAATATTCGTGGGTTGAACAGCTATGCTAGAAATAACGAAGAAATTTTTCAATGGATATTTGTGCCCATCAGGTCTACTAAGAACATAATTATTAAGGTATAAGTATTGTTTATTAATTTAGTTTGTTATTTAAATTATAAAATTTCAACAAATTTGAACATTAGAATTCTCAATAGTAGAAATATTTTCTTTTATTATAGATAAGTGTATAACAGTAAATAATAAGTTTGATCATTGTAAAATATAAATTTTATGTTAGTAAATTAATTTTTTTTCATTTTTAATTCTTACTCTACTTATATTTACAGTAATGCTGCTATATTCTGCAATATTACGTTTACAGTAAAGACTATTTTAGTACCATTAATTCTAGTGCTGTTAGGGATAAATTACATGAAATTATAAAGGAATGGTTATAACTACATATTTTTATAATGGTTCTAGTGAGCTATGGGAAAATACTTGCCTTCTTTAGACTAGAAAATAGTCCCAAGTTGATTTAAAACATACGAGGATAGTTTGACAAGTAGTGAGAATGACACATAGGTGGCGCTCTAATTGGTAAAACAAATGCACTGTAATTTAGGTTGCCTATTTATATGTTTACACTCCGATATTTAGATAAATCGGTTAATTAGTTTATTTTTGACAGCTGATTGAAAAAGAAGCGACACGTCGTTTTGTTAAAATGGAAAAACCAGAGTATCGTGCGGTGATTAAATACTTCGTAATTAAGGGTATGAAAGCTACCGAAATAAAGGATGAGTTACGGGAAACATTAGGTGAATCTGCTCCATCATCCGCCACAATAAGTAGATGGGTAAATGAATTTAAACGTGGTAGAACAAGCTGTGTTGATGAAGCGCGCTCTGGAGCACCCAAAATCGTGACTTTTAAGGAAATGGTTATAAAAATCCATAATATTATTACGCAAGATCGACGACTCGAAGTGAGAGAGACAGCAGACATGGTAAACATTTCAACAGAACGCGTACACCACATTTTAACGAAAGAATTGGGCCTTTCCAAGCTTTCGGCAAGATGGGTGCCGCGATTGCTTACGACTGATCAAAAGTTCACTCGTTTGCGCATTTCCAATGAGTGTTTGGACCTTTATATACGGAATCCGGTTGATTTTTGTAGGCGATTTGTTATTTGCGATGAAACTTGGATACACTACAGTACACCCAAAACTAAACAACATTCGAAACAATGGTTAGAACGTGGTTCTGCACCTCCAAAGAAAGCGAAAACCACTTTATCGGCAAACGAGGTGATAGCATCAATTTTTTGGGATATGAAGGGCATTTTGCTCATTGATAACCTTCAGAAAGGTGCCACAATAAATGGACAATATTATGCAGAACTTCTACAAAAATTAAATGTTGAGATTCGTGCTAAACGGCCAGGAATAGCAAAGAAAAAGATTCTGTTTCACCAAGACAACGCACGAGTTGCATTTCCTGTTAGTACCGCATGCGCCTTATATTTGCCGGATCTAGCCCTTTCCGACTTCCACCTTTTTCCAAAATTGAAAACGGCACTAGTTGGAAAGAAATTTTCGTCTAACGACGAGCTTATCATCTTCGTAAATTAGTATTTTGCAAGCCTTCCGGAATCGCATTTTAGAGATGGCATAAGGGTATTGGAGCACTGTTGGAATAAATGTATTGCTCTTTTAGGAGAATATATTGAAAAATAAAAATTATTTCGTATTTAAAAAATTTATTTTTCTTTTCCATTCTCACTGCTTGTCCAACTACCCTCGTAGTTTGCATATGTATGTCAGGAGCTCCCTAGTTTTTTATGACATTTTTTCCTTACTTTTCTCTTACGTCTCTCGGTCTCTATGTTTGAAATGTTATAGTTTTAAATATTTTGTTGTCTTTGGTTTTTCGTGACATCATACTTTTGTCTCGCACTTCTTATGTTTGAAGTGTTAAGTAGGAAATATGTTATTATTTTTAAGGTTTAGAATGCTTTGTCATAAATGTACTCTTACGATTTACATATCATTATTAAAAACAATACTGTTATACAGAGGCTTCTTTACGATATGGTATGATAACAAAATGATTTATATTTCTAGTTTATGTTTATAAAAAATAACGCCTTAATTTTAATATAATTACTGTTTTATACCAATAATGAATCTTGATATTCAAAAGAGGGGAGAAAATATATTAAAAAAATATAATGAAAAAAAATTCTCAGTATTAAGAATAGACAGCAATTAGTAAGACTTGTATAGGCATATATGGATTCCGTACATGGAATAAGAAACATCACGAAAAATATTGTAGGAGAATATGCAAACGCTATCGTTACTATACGTGTATTGCCAGGTCTTAAAGCCCAACATCTAAATTTGGTTACGCAATTAATTAGTGACATAGCTCCATCTTGTTTTTTTATATCATTGACTTATAGAAAATATTTTATATTCTTGAAAATAATATGGACTTTTTAGCATGAGAAAAAATAGCAGCCCTTAAAAACGACAAAACAAAGAAAATCTCGATTTAATTTCTGAAAAGGTAAAACCAGTATTTCTATTCACAGAAATTTCTTGAAACACGCCTGCGAGATCATCCTGGAAAAATAGCAGATAGGCTTTGCGATATGATATTTTAAAAGAATGCCCTAGGTTTTTGGATACACCTGGATTGGTAATTTTTTTATAGTTATATATTTAAATTGTACAGTTGAAATACGTATCTCATATTATTTATGGGAAAAAATATTACACGGTATAAAAAAAATTCAATAAGATACAATTTCTTCTAATAGTTTCGTTTTTAAAGTTATGATCAAAATGAGAATGAATCTCTGTTATAGAATTAGTAAGTATAACATAAATTTTATATTAAAATTTATATAATCCTCATTTCCGTGCAATTTTACTTTTCAAAATTATAATATTTTTCTAAATATCTTTTAAATCTATTAATGTCTCTAAGATTTTACTATTGAAAATTCTTCCTTGTACTTTAATTTATCTCAGTAAATATTATCTTGATATATCTTTAATGTATGTATATTTTACAGTATTCTCAATTTTTATCGCAAACTATTAACTATATACTTATAAATCTTTAATTTCTTTATTATAATTACTTTATATACAAACCCTTTAACAATATTTAATGATTTTTAAATCAATACTTTTATATTCCTTCTATTAGCAAAACTCCCTACCCTATTTATCCTTCATACCAGATTATAACTTAATTAGTACGATTTTAAGTATAGTATCGGATTTTTCACTAAGGATACAACGATTTGTATTTATTGTAAATACAATACAGAATAATTGAGATATTAGATTGAAATTTATTCCAGGTGCATGTTACATGTTACATGTTACATTTAACTATAGAATTCGATCTCGTTCATATGAAAGCCGCTAGTACATTTGTAGCGATCGATTCTTTGGAGCCAATTTTCCATCACTCTTTCACACTTCTTCTCTAACGTTGTTGGCTTGTTGGCATAAACCAACGACTTAACGTAATTCCATAAAAAGAAATCCAACGGCATTAAATCGTATGAGTGAAGTAGTCGCTCGACCGGACCATTTCCTGAAATTACACGGTTACCGAACTTCCGCTTCAATAGATCAATTGTTTGACTAGCTGCGTGGAACGTGGCGCCATCTTATTGAAACCACATATCACCGATGTCAAGTCCATCTAATTCTGGCCAAAAATAATTTTCCAACATAGCAAGATAGCGAACCCCATTGATCGTAACATGGCGATCATTTTCATCGACGAAAAAATATGGTCCAATCACACACCCGGTATGAAATCCACATCTCGCGACCACTTTTGGTGATTGTAATGGAGTCTCTTGAACACATGTAGGTTTGTTGTCCAATAACGCATATTTTGCTTATTGACAAAGCCATGAAGCCAAAAATGCGCCTCATCGCTGAAGATGATTTTTCGATAAAATTCAGGATTGTCTTCAAACTGTAGTAGAGCCCAATCGGAGAAGTGTGATATTTTTGGTACTTCGACCGGTGAGTTGTATCACTGGCACAGGAACATAGAATAGTGAATATTTTGACTCGAATTTTTCCACTACGACCGAAAATTGGAGTAACAGTTTTTAAAGTTGCAACTCCCAACAACGTGCAGTCGTAATTTTTAATAATTTTCAAACGCTGTTCGTTCGTGAACTTCACCATGATAAAAATGTTAACCTTGACTAACATTTTGAAATCATGAAAAACGTTCAAGAGTGCATTCGTAATAAAAGACAAAATTGTTATGTCCGCATTGGAAAACCCTTAATAACGATTTATTACACCTTTTCTTTAATTTTTATGTGAGATTATATGGAAAATAGCTCTACAACTATATATACAATTAGATCAGGCACACACGCATACAGTGTTATATACGTGTGTAGATTTATTTATCAATTTATTTACATGCTTCTTGTAATTGTGGGTATTGCTATATCTTCATTAGTTATTTTACTGTCCAAAATTCTAAATTAAAATTAGGTTTAAAACATATCCAATACTTTTACTTATACATATATCTTAATTTATAGATATGTTTTAGTCACTATGACCTCTTGAATATTTTTTATA
This sequence comes from Dermolepida albohirtum, assembly GCA_031893035.1. NCBI lineage: Eukaryota > Metazoa > Arthropoda > Insecta > Coleoptera > Scarabaeidae > Dermolepida > Dermolepida albohirtum. The sequence goes on from JAVIWB010005049.1 coordinate 49,368, forward strand.
AATCGCATAACATAACTATATATACATATATGTATATATATATATATATATATATATATATATATATATATATATATATATATATGCCCAATACGAATTTAAAAATAAAATATTTATTGGAGAAAGTATAGACTGTTTGTTATTTATTATTTATCATATACCATTATGTACATATATACATATATATATATATATATATATATATATATATATATATATATATATATGTATATATGTACAAAATGGTACACTTGTGATGATTAAATAATAAATAACAAACAGTCTATACTTTCTCCAATAAATATTTTATTTTTAAATTCGTATTGGGCAAGCAAGACAAATACTGTTTTTAGGAAGTGATTTTTACTAATGGTTGGTAATCCTCTACATCATATGTGGGCAACAACCGGTCTGCAGCGCCGGATTCGGCCCGCTGCAAGATTTGATCCGGCCTGCGAGACATTGTCGTATTATTTCATGTCGGATATCTATCGCTAAAAATTAAGAATACTACTTTAAAATGCACTACTCTTAAACGCGGCCCGCGAACGTATTTGTACATTAAAGTTTGGCCCACAACATGTCAAAGGTTGCCCATACCTGCTCTACATGAAATGTGTATTTAAAGATAAAATTTGTTGCGGAAAAAGTATTTTATATATACTTAAATAAAAGTGACACACTAATGTGTGTTCTTAACATACCATCATGCGTATTAAAATGATACCTAAAACACAATATAGTGTGTATTAAAACGACACTGTGTTCTACATGTGTGCTAAAGTCACACTCAAATGTATACTAAAATGACACTAATGTGTACTAACATGACGCACTTGTGTACGAAAATAATACGTACAAAATGACACTGTGGTGTGTATTAAACGGACAAGTGTGCGTACTGATTTACATTTACATGAGTAAAAGTTTTGGCCAACTTACATTGTAAATTTTGATACCCAGACAATATTAAAGTTGACAAATAATCGTAGTAAAAAAATAACACTATCGTGTGTGGTCTTATATGGTATAGGCACAGCAGTGTCAAAAACCTTCCATAGTGTAAGATTATGTTATTTTCAATTTAAAATAAAGAAAAAATATGTCAATTATTAAAGAAAATACTATGTTTACTAAAAGTAATCGAAAATAATCAACTTGAAAAAAAAATCTTTTAGTTATGTTCATAATTATTGACAATGCAATACGTAATAAATGCGTGTAATTTTCAAAATCTCTAAAACTATCCTAAATAAGTTTTTTTGTATAATATTTGATATTTATTTATAATGGGAAAAAAAGCAGCTTTCTTACATAATTTTTTCATATTTTACATATTTTCAAGGTGATGTGCTTTTGTGCGTGGATAATTGCAGTTTAAGTACAGCTTTTAGAAGGGATTCTTTTTTGTCTTTCTTTTTTGTTTGTAATAAATGAACGTTAAATTTCATCTACGCATATTATCTTGCGGTTGTATGCTCACACAGCTAAATTTACCTTTTTCACAAAATTCTCCTTCGTAGTCTGGATTACGGCACTCGCATATCGGCCCACTATCCGTTGAAATGCAGATACCACCATGTTGGCATGGATCCCGAATTTCGCATGCGTCACTGCTGTTACCCCTGAGAATCTGGAACAAAGAATAACATAATTTAATACATTAGGTATACAAATTACACGGATTTTGACAACATTTGTTTAAAACATCTTCAATGTGTGACATATTGGCATTCAATCAAAATGTGTGGAAATGAATACATTTGAAACAAGTGAAATGAAGAAGTTCGTGAAAATAAACTAACTCACATTTTCACTAAAGTAGAAGAGAATTCGTCATTTTTCGATATCTCTTACATTATTTGGATATGAGAAAAGAACATAATTTCTTCATTCTTTGTAAATTTGATGTAATTAATAAACAGAGTTCCTTCTTTCATGTAAAAATATTTAAATATGAGAGTGGGTACTTTAAAAATGAAGCGAGATCAAGAGATTTGAGGTTAACGAACAATATCTATGATTTCTAAAATCTATAGAGAATATGTTACGGTGACTGCGATAAGAGGAAAAGGAGAAGACAAACAAATTAGTATGGTTAAATAAAAATTTATTATTGTCAGAGAACTGTAAATGAACGAATTTGATATTTTATTTAATAATTAGATATGGCAAAATGTAGTCAATATTAACAACAATACTTATTATGTCAACGATTTGTTTTAATTTTTAAGAAGATGGAAACATATTTAGAAGTATTTCTGATTACTGCGCGAAAGGCGGTTTGAGAAATTATAGTAATAATTGCTTGTAAAAAATTTGAAATTTCTTTCCTAGAGGAAGGTAAAGAGATTTTTCTGATCGAAATAATTACTGTTATTAAAACGATTGTTAGTTTTTCTTTATACCTATACGTTATTATATAAGCAAAAATATTTGATCTGCGTTATGAATTGTACTCAAACACATCATATTACCCCGACTACTGACTTAGTCCTATTTAGTTTAACTTTACACGTATTCTAGACAGAACATAAAGAAGCACTCCACGCTGGACAAAGCATGTGAAGTTAGAAGGAGAAGGAGGCTCTAAAAGAAATAACCACTTCGTAAATGAAATTGTTTTTTTGGTCTGACTAAAAATATTTTAATTTATTCTTCGACGAGTATACGACGTAATAACAATGTTTTTGAATATTGTATGAATTTTAGAAATAAAATATAGTATTGGAGATAATTATCCTGGATAATTAATGTTTTCATCGGTAATTCGTGCACTCTGTATAAGAACACTGTTGATATTAAAATTTCTCTGAAAAGCTTGGCTGTAAGTGGTTTCAAAGATGTCAATCGATATTGAAGTATCATTATGTTACATTTGTAATGATTTTTCGAAAGTTTCTCAAAATACTACTCTGTTACTACAATAAATTCTTCATCTGACCGAAACTTTTCTCTACGATGAAAAGTTTGAGCTTGGAAAATAAATAGAAGTTCAGTTGGAGATAAATTTAGCAAATAGAATGCGTGGGACGCAACTTGACATTTCAATTGATTCAATTTTTCGCGAACAGCTTGTATGAGTAAACGTGTTCTCATGGCGAAAGAAAATTTTTTTAATTTTCAATTCGTTTAATAGAGAGGTCTAATACGGTCTATTGATGATTTGACCATTTATAAGATAGATGAAAAGTATTCTCTTCAGATCATAAAAAAATTAGGCATTACTGCGATAATATTCAGATAATATTCACTTATGGAAATATCTTGAACTGTCTTAGGAGAGGAATATAATATGTCCATTATTGAGATTCCGGAATATAATGTTGAAGCAAAGTTTCATCAACCGTAACAAATATTTGAATAAAACCAGATGAATATTATTGTTATTATTACGTAAGAACTTACAATAAAAAAATTAAATTCACCACGTCATCAACATATATATATATATATATATATACGTCATACGTCTTGATGTTTTCATGGTCACTGTATGAATCGTTGGCTTTTTGGGTATCGTGTCGGTCCTTAGAGGAACTGTTCTGGTGACCTTTCAGTGAGAATTCACTCGTCTTCCTTTCTTGGCTTTTAGTTGTCTTGAAACAAGCGAATGAAACCAGCTCCCGGTGCTCCTGCTTTTATACGCTTCATCGTCAGTGTAGTTTGGGAAATATCGGCGTTGGAGGGCGGGTCATGTAGAGATATGTCCGTCGGCAGTTGTATGCTATCTATCATTTGTATCACTGTTCTGCCTTGTTTGCACATTTGTACAGATATTAATAATTAACGGTTTCCAGGCAGGCGCCGGAGCTGTCTATCATCACGTTTTCTCAGGTTATCGAATCGCTTCTCTATTTCTATGACCTCTCGTATGATTCTTCTGGGCAGGCGTTCGGTTTCACCACAGCTTTTTTCCGACAAAATTGATATTGTGATCTGTAATAATGGTATGCTGGGCTAAAGATAACGGAGTTGTCTACGTTCGTACTGCATCTTCTCTATGAATATTAATTGTTTTGTTCGTCTGTTCTCTGTCGGAATTTTCGTAGTACGCACAAATATTAGTAGTTTATCGATTGTAATAAGCCGGAGTTATTTTATGCTACACCTCGAGTTGTAATAAAGCAGAGTTACGTTATGCTATATCCCGAGTCCTTGTAACAACAGAGATATGAAGTTTCTATTACATGTATATCTTCTTTCCCTTGTTTGTGTTATTCAAATAAAGCACCTGCGATAGGCAGCGCCAGGGTGAAGCGTGTGTTCCCGTTCATTTACTTGTTTCTTTATTATAATTATTTTTATTTTTATTATTATATATTTTACTATTCTTTATAATGAATACAGTCAACTGCTCTTGTTGTGGCAGAGCGGATGTATCTCACAAGATTGTTAGTTGTAAAATATGCATGAAACATTTTAAAATTGGATGTGTTGATATTTCTAATGTCGAGGCCCGCTGAATTCAGTCTGGAACATCCAGTTTATCTTGGTCTTGTCGTTCTTGCTCGCAGGTTGGGGATAACTTGGACAATTTAAAAGCTACCAGTTCTGCAGAACGAAAAAAAACACTGAAGTCTAGTTTGCAGCAACCAATTACGTCCTCGAATACTTTATTATTCGATATCGAGGCCATAGTACAGGAGGTTGCTGAACGTGAGCGGCGTAAATACGTTATAATTTATAGTTTTAAGGAGTTCGTTTGCAAAAGTAACACTGAGCAATGCTGATTTGCTCAGTGTTACTTTAGAGTTATGACTGATGAGCTACTGTTGCATGCTGGTGTAAAGGATGTCGAAGTCAAGCTGACTTCCTTTGGGTAAATTTGATCCCCCCAACGTAAACCGGTGTAGACCTCTTAGGATTGGTTTCTCGTCGGATTCCCATGTTCCGCCGTTACTTTGGAAGGCGGGTGGTTTGGAGAAGATTAATCGTTGGAAGGGATTCGTATTCTCCAGAGACCGTACTGTGCTGCAATGTAAGCTATATAAGGAGGCTCGTCAGGAACTAGCTGAACGCTTATCCAAGGGCGACACTAACCTGAAAATCAAATACAAGAATGGCGTTCCTTGTCTCGTCGGTAAACTAACTGGGTCCGACAATGTTCTCGTTACTTTAAATGTATACTACTAAAACACAGTTTAAGGTCTAGATCTAATATTTTTTATACCAATGTTTGTGACCTATCATTCTTGTTACAGAATCCTGGTTGGAGGAATCTTTTTCTGATTCTGAGTATTTTCCTTTTACTTACAAAATGTTTCCCATGGTCCATCGATTTACGGGTGGCGGTGTATTAATAGCTTTATTTAATGTGATCTCGTGTCAATCTAAGAAAATCTCGTCTCTTACTACCATTGCCCCGTTGATTGATGTGGTTATATGTGACTGTGTGTGTGACTCTTTCAATTTTCGCTTAATAAATGTTTACATTCCTTTTGATACGTCATTGTGTATATTTGAATCTTTCTTTGAGGAACTGGAAATTTATCTTTTAAATAAGTCGGTTATTCTTGCTGGTGACTTCAACGTACGTTCCTTTCATTCACAGACAATTACTTTTTCTTCCAAAGCTACTGTCTTAAATACTCTATGCAATACTTTCGACTTATCGCAATATAATTCTGTTTTAAATTTGGATAACCGCATTCAATATTTTCCCAACCTTCATCTACTCACTTAACAGTCTCCTATAAAATTTCTGTAAAACCAACCTTAACAATCTCTACAATGATCTTGGTCAGACTGATTGGTCTTTCTTTGACGATTTCAAAGATGTTAATCTAGCATTAACAGCCCTTTATAATGATATTTATAAGATATTCTATAGATCCGTTCCTAAGTTTAAATCCTCCGCAGCATCATCTTACCCTTCATGGTACATTAGAGAAATTATAGCAAACTTAAAATTAAAACAGTACTACCACAATACATGTAAATCTACTAGTTGCATTGATTACTATAAAGAATTTAAGAGAACTTGAAGATTAATCAAACAGTTAATTTCTGATCGTTACAAGGACTACTTGTCGAACGTTGAGCATTTTATTAGAAGTAATCCTCGTAATCTGTGATCTTTTCTCCACTTCGAGCAGTTTACTTCTCGTATACCTAGAGTTATGCGAGACGACTCGAGGAGCTTGACAATCCGCAGGATATAGTGGATTTATTCGCACAATGCTGTTCCAGGGTATATATTGCCCCATCTTCTGCGTACTATCGTATCGACATTTATTTAAACCTCCCTTCTTTTTGGATTAACCCAGTTGATGAAGTAACCCTGATTTCAATATGCATTCCTTTGCGAATAAATGTACTGCAGGAGATGATATGATTCCGAGCTTCTTCATTAAAGATGCTCGTTGTTCGCTCGCTCTTCCATTGAAAAAGATTATAAATCTTGTTATCTCCACCTCTATCTTTCCGTCCTCATGGAAACGTGCAAAGACTGTTCCTGTTGTTAAGAAGGGTGCCAAATCCAGTTTTTCTATTTTAACGATATTAACTTTTTGAAAATACTGTTCTTTGCATTAGTTATCAGTAAGCTGGAATATGGGTCGATTGTGTGGTATCCCTTATACGGTTCGCAGATAAATGCAATCGAACGCATTCAACGTCGATTTCTGAAATTCCTTTCTTTCAACTCTTTGGGGGTGTATCCTGAGCGTGGCGTTGCTTACAATGTCATGTTGGAGGAACACAATGTCCAACCACTGGAGAAACCCAGATCCAGACACAGTGCTCGTTTTATTTACAGGCTGGTGGATGGTCGGATTGACTGTTCAGACCTCCTGGCTAAACTAAACTTTGCAGTTTCTTGCTCCTCCTCCAGAAGCGCTGCCACATTTGTTTACAGTACGCCAATGACGAATCTCCTCTAGAAGGCCTCCTGTATCATATCGCGTTGAACGCCAACCAATTCTACAGGGATATTTTTGACGGTTCCCTTGGTTCTTAGTTCTTAATTTTCTATTATTTTAAGTTTTTATTAATTGCTTAGCGGTATTGTTTGTATTTTTTACATTATTAATTACTTTTGACTGTATGTATGATATTTCGTTTGTTTTATTTGTATTCAATGATTTGTCTTTTAATTGGGTTCGCCTGTTGGGCAATAAATATATTATTATTATTATTATTAATTAAAGGATTATGTAATTTATGATGTTTATAGAAATAATAACATTAATTAATTAGGGTATAAAGAAATAGGATATAATAGCGTTGGAAAACTGAAAAAGCACAATTTGCCGCAAAGTTGATATTAGAGATTTTTCATTCTCTACATAATGATTGTTATCTTTGAAGCATTAGATAATTTCTCTGATAAATGTCCTAATAATAATTTTTATGATAGTCATAACAATAAGTAAATAAGAAACCAATACTAAAAGAATAGAAAAACTATAATTCAACTAAATCAAATTTAAAATAATCGAAAGTTCTTCACTACCTGCTCAAATAAATCAACCTCTCGAGACGAACAGTAACGCAACTGGTCATAAAAATTACATTTAACTAACATTTCTGGAGTGATATCATGACTAATTTCAATAATTCTTGAGCGTAATTGCTTTCGATTCGAAGGACGTAAATCTCGGTAACCGTATGTGGGCGAAGGGACACAAAAAGTAGTTATTTTGAGGTAGATCAGGAGACCGGACTGTCCATTTAATATCACCTGGGCATTTAATGGGACCTAAATTGCCCTTGTCTTCAAAAATAATATATAAAAAATTACTAATATGACGGACAACCATTTTGCTGGAACCAAATTTCATTAATATTAAATCGTTCCTGCACCACAGTTATAGCAACGTTATTTCTTAATAAATCTAGATACCTATTCCCATTTAAATTTCGGTCAACAAAAAAAGGTCCAATTATTTTGTTTTGAACAATAAGTGCACACGAGAACATAGTTTAAATAAAGGGTTAACTTTGTTTAAACTGTGTTCTCGTATGTATGTATGTTTAAATGAAGATTTTTTAGTGAATAATATCGAGATATTGCGCGATTATGGTACCTATGCATGTGAAATGCTTTTTCGTCCATAAAGAGAATATTATTAAAAAATAATTCGTTATTAATTATAATATTTATTAATCACTACTTCGCAAAATTACACACAAACATTAAAATTTGCTGGAAATAAGTTCTTGTGTTGATATTGAATTGCAAGACCGGTATTTATTATTCACGAGCAAATTTGTCGAGATGACAGTAGAATTTAGTTCTACCAAAGCACAAATTGTATTTCTAAACTGTTGATATTTGGATCAGGCGTTTTTATTTTTACTATATACTAAAGTAAATGTTGTTTCCAACCGCCGACCATATTACGAATTGTATTTGCGCTAAGAATAAGCTTTTCTGGATAACTTAGAATAAATAAATCTGTAGTTCTTTCCGTTGAATTTCCACCGTAAAAATGTTTGATCTTAAATAATTTTTCTTCTATAAAATAATGCATGTCATATATGACAAGAAACACACCTATCTTGATTTACAATTGCCAACAATTGATACACCTTTTCCAAACGACCGCCGTTTAAAAGTGATTGAACCGAGAAACAAATGATACGAAGTGTGCAGACGCTAACGGTTCTTTGCTTGTGTAGATCGCCATGAGATACAACATTCAGTATGTTAAAAGAGAACTTATTTCCTGATATATTGTGGCTATACCCAACGTATTAGACAATGATGTAGCATGCAACAATAACCATAATAAGTATGAATATACTTTGTTAAAAGGAATCATTCTAATATTAACATATATATTTTGTTGTATCGAAATGATATAATAAACGCTATAGGAATCGTTCATTAATAACACAAGTCTGCCTGATGATCAGTGATATCTGTGAAACATATGTAGTAGACAGGGTGTTATTGATATTAGAATGATTCCTTTTAACATTTTTTTAATTGGAAATAGCCGTAATGCAAGCGTCAGTCTATACGCTCTGGTAACTTAGTTATCAACTTGCGAGATAGACGCGCTCTCGCTTTGTCGTTCAATACATTTTTGTGTTTGACGAGAGAGGGAGGCTATGATTATTCATGAATATACACTAACTATTTTTACAACTATGGACTCTTTATTGGGCTAGTTTTACAACAGTGTCATATATCCCCAGGACTTTTCAATCGGTATATAAATGAATCCTTGGTTGAAAAAACACACAAATATACATATATATATATATATATATATATATATATATATATATATATATATATATATACAACCAAAGTTTCAGTATTTTTATTTTAGTACAAAATTTCGCTATTAAAAATATATAGTAGGTAACAAGTTTTTAACTAATATTGATGGATATATTGAATATAAATCAAAGCCGTTGGATAATATATTTTAAGCAGTCGTTTGTTTGGTTTTATTTTATCCCAGTGACTCATGTGGATGCATCCGCATGATTACCATTATTATTCCTTCAGGCGTGTCGATATCCGTGAAATATTGAGGCCGAGAAGTCAGCAAATTTTCTGGTGGAAGAATCTTGCCGACAGATTGTTTTTCGATCTTTGAAATGCATATCACGTCTATATACATTAAATCAGTGCGCCTCCGTTTTATTGCGGAGGAGCATTTTCCTGTAACATTCAGAGCGAAAGGTAGACTTCAATATTAAAGAAACTTCAACGGTATCATTTCGTTTTTACCACAATGGATTTTCGTGGACATGAATGCTATTATTTGTTTACTTTCGGCGTCTATTGTACATAGATGAAAAAGAAACGAAAATGAGAATTGAGACATTTCATGTTAGTAATAAATAGAACATAAATAATAATAAAACTACTAAAAATAGGTATTTTTTGAAAGAAGTATTATGTAAGGTTAAACAATATTGTTGTAACAAATTAGTCTAGGAAGGACAACTTTTATTTATATATTGGCTTATATTATTTTATTGTACTTATTTTATATTCCATAGAGGTAGAGAATAGCACATGCCTAGGCAAAGTCATATAACTTTTTATTGCATAAATTTTTTGATGATTATTTAAATATTATTGCTTTTTGTATTGTTGTGTGAACATATATATGTATGATCGAAGATTAATTGTTTTTAAGAGTTTTGTGAATGTTCCTGTAGTTATGCCAGTAACTGACATAATGATAGGCACTAATGTCATTTTATTTTGCTTTTATATTTCTTTCAGTTCTATTGTGAAGGGGTGTATTTTTAGATTTTTTCCGTTTTCTTTTGTTATTATATTACTGTCATTGGCTATGGCGATATCGACTACGTGTATACGTGTGGCTTTGTATTTTTGGCATCTGTATGATATCAGACCTATTACATACATGTTATTGTTTCGTCAGTATGTATTGTTCTATGGTAGTAAAGTTTGTAATTTCCAGTATTGATAGTATGGTAATTGTGTCTGTATTAGGCCATGCTTCACTGATGATGGTTTTTGCTGGTATTGTGTGTCTATCATTACAATGATAAAACAGACAAATGCCGAAAATGCTTTCAGCATGCCGAAAAAATAGAACATATTACAATATGTTCCATTTTTTGGCATTTCGAAGGCATTTTCGGTATTTGTCTGTTTATATGTTGCAAATTCTTCTGCTTTAGGGAGAAGTTGTACTGAGGTCAACCAGCATATGTGTTTACGTGTGGGTCTTGCATTATGTTATAATTGTTGTCCTGGAGAATTTTCCTGCTCATACCTTTTTTATTTCTTATTGGTGTTTTTGTTTCTTAGATTCTTTATATGTATACCATTTAATGTTTCTAGGTCTACAAGTCCTCTTCTTTCCTGCTTATTATTATTCTTTTCATGCATTAGTTTGGATGTAACTTTCGTAGCTCTGTTAGTTTTGTTCTATTGAGACGGCTTCGTCTTCTTTTTTCTTTATCATTATTATTAATATTATTTGTCTTATTGTCTTTATTTCAAACCAACAGTATTTTTACAGTTTCATCCTTTTCACTGAAGTTTTATATGGAAATGTAAAATATGGTGTACATACCAATAAATTTGAATGAAAATATAAAAGCAATGTAAACAAAGACCTTCCAAACACGAAAAACATTCTACTTCAGATATGGATTAATAAAAGGAAAAGATGTCATTATACTATCAAATATTTATAGTGCTAAAATGTTAGATGTTTCAGTATTGTCTTCATTATTAGTTTCCTCCTTAGTCTATGAAAAATACTTGTATTATTTAAATGCAATAGTGATTTTAATCAAATTTTTTAAAAAAGTCCACTTGTCAAACCAGTAAATGAAAACTGCAAAACAGCAAGAAAACTAAAAAGAAACGAAGTATGTATGTACATACATAAATTGATGCCATTATAAGACAACTTTTAATTTTGTTCAACGCATTCGGATAGTATGCTCTTCTATTCAATTTTTATCTATCTATTTATTCTAATTAACCTAATCTACACGCAGCAGGCACGCTAGGTTGTGTGTTAGTAGTCTTAAGAAATGTCGCGTTGGAGACAAGTATTTTGCAATGTCGCATTATGAGAATGCAAGGGGATCGTTCGCCATACCGGGATTCTAAGTGCATGGGAGGATTAACTGCTAGTACGTATCATCGTTTTCCCCAATTGTGAGTTCTCGAACAAGAGTTAGAAAATGCGGTAGACTACCAAATTTTTGTTAACACTGTTTGACACTGTCTGTTATAGGAAAAGCTGTAGAACGATATTATTCATTGTATGTCGTCACGATGTTCTAGTACAGCATGAAGTAAGTTATGAATCGTGAAACCTTTTAATACACAATCAGCGAAGAAGTTGTGGAGGGCACTACCATTCTTCGAAGTTTATGGAGGCTGAAAGGTAATAATTCCCTGATGATTTTATATTATATAATAGATATAAAGATATCGAAATTTTAACTGAAAGAGTGCCTAAGCTTAATACATTTCCATGTCTCTCTTTCTCTCTCTTTCTGTGTGTATGTGGAGAAGTGCAGAAGATAGTAGTATGAATGGCCAAATAACTGTTACAACTATACTGTGAAACCCTCGAGAAGATTTTACCATTCGTGTGTTATATTATATTTCTTTTGAAAGCATCTATTGCTTCATGAAGTATGCATCATGAAAAAATATGTTCTCCATAAATTGTCTTTGATGTGTGAGAGAAAAAGAAAACGTTGGAACCTAGGTTGGGACTATATTATAGACGATTAATTACGTTTGTTTAAATAGTCCACTGCGGTATATAGACAAGTATTATCATGACGTAGCATTTTTTTCTTTTTGGTAAAGGTTAAGTTTTAAAGTAAGACAACTTACTTTGCATACAGTTTTTACTGTATACAGATTAGCAAAATTATATACTATTCTAGCGATGTACGCATAGAATTACGTATATAAATATATAGTAACGGAGGCAGAATAGAAGCAAGGCTCGTTACGTGTCTATAGAATATTAATTAAATTTACTCTTACCCTATGACATTTTCTTTATAGAATCATTTATTTTAATAGCATTAATCTCGTCTTAACTTTTCTTTTGTTGTTACTAATATTTTTTGGTTTCCTAATTAATTTCCTGTTTGTATTGGTTATTTCTCAGACTGTAAACGCGGCATTTGATCAGACGTATTTTAGATCGTACCTTGTAGATGATTTCATGTTTCGCATTTCTTCTGTTGTACGCATTTTATAGGTTGTCTGTATGCCTGAGAACATTCGAGAAAAATTTTTTTTTTGGCCTGCATTATAAAGTATTAATTTAGAAATACTTAAGTTCTAGAGGTGTTTTTTTTTCTATGATGATATTAATAAGCCCTCTGCTACCATAGGAGCAAATTGTGATATTTCTAATAAGGCGTTTAATTTCTTAACTAATTTATGAGGATCTGTACAATTGCGTTTCTACTTTTAAGAGACCGTCGTCCCTTGATAAGAATTTATCCTATTTATTTTCATCAGCAAGTCTTAATTTCTGTAGTGTTTTTCCTAATTATTAGGCGTTTTTTATGTCTACCTTATAATTACGCAAAGGTAACTCTCATCGAGGGAGAAAAACAATAATACCCCATTCTAACTGAATCTTCCAGAAATTGCGACGCTATAAAGTCAGACGGATTAATTATAATTAATATTACACGTAGTATTTTCTACGCTTGAAGAAAATTCCTCTTAATAACGTTAATTTAGTTAAACTTGTTTTTTCTTGAGTTAAACGTAGCTAATGCAGTTCGAGAATGATTTTCTTTTATCTTAATAATTTAGCAATTAATTTTTTATTATAATTTTAAAGTTTAATTTTGTTTTATCGACTTTGTTTAGAAAGTTCTAGCATAAGCCGCTTGTAGTTTTCTGTACAGCCATCCGGCATTAGTCATTTTGTTTGTCAAGTTTTTTACTTAAAATTTATTTTCATCATTCAACATACACATATTTGATATTTTAGTTGGTCAAATATTTTGATAATTGAAATTTAATATTGTACATTGTGACAAATTTTAATAAACCTTCTTTAATTGTTTGTTTCTTATTGTGAACCGAATATATGTACATCTGGAGGTTATTAATGTTATTTAATTTAGACATATATGATTACATATATATTCTGATAGTCTTTTTTTTCTTTTATGTTGTTAATACCCTAATATTACGTTAAAAATTAGTTTTGACTTGTAACGGTTATTTAAATATATTTATAATAATTAATAATAAGTCTATCATTAATTGGTTTTTCTTCTTTTCTTTTATTATCAAATTTTACTTCACCATATGCTTAACTTCAGAAGATTTTTTTTTATAATAAACTAATCGAGAGTTAGTAGGTCAATTTTATTTTGTGTTGTTTATCATGCCTGTGCTCTCCTTTGCCACCTGCAATTCTTAATATTGTTCATTTTGCCGACGACCGACTCGTTTTCAGTATTATACATGGCGTTGAGGGTCCTTTTAGCAATGAGGCGATTCTGGAGGGGTAGTGTAGCAACCCTTACATGTTCCTTTTTTATTTTACTTTATTGTATGGATGATGTTGCAGACTATTAATAGAAAAATACAATATTTCAAATACTTATTTGGAAAATAAATCTTCGTTTGATAAAGGATTATTTTTAAATATTTTGCTATTTCGCGTGTAACCCGATATTATTTATATTCATTTTTAATAAATTTAATTTTGTAGGAAAAACCTATTACATCACATTTTTATTAAAATATATTGCAGAATTAATAGTAATCCATAGATTGTATCTAAATGTTTTAATTTCATTTAATTTTCGAAAAGCACGTAGTTTATTTTAGATTGTTGTAATTATTTACTTTTACTGTTTTAATAAAACGATTTCATTAAAAATATACGCCTACATTTAATATCGTTGAAATATAAAAACATATATTATAAATAACACATAAAACCATAACAAAATAACAATAAATAAAACTCAATAACTAAAGTATTACTATAAAATTTCGAAATTAAGCGTTACGTTTCATCAAAATTTGTGTCACAAATGATATAAATTGGTGGATGAATTGCAAAAATTCTAGATATAAAGGAAACTCAAAAATAATTATACAATTTTTTATTACGCTTGTGTCAAATAAAGATGAACATATATGTATTTGTGATTAGGCGAAATATTTAATACAATTGCTTTTTCGTTGTGTCTAATTTTGAGAAAAACGAATACGACAATGATTGCTGTTTCAGTCAGTGTTTTTTTCATACGCATATGAAGTAATAGCAGCTACAGGGTTGGATTATATCTAGCAGATGAAAAACTAATGAAGTTGAGAACAGAATGATCGAAGAGAAAATTATAATGCAGAAGAGAGTTGTTCTAAATGTGAAGGTAATGAATCTAGTCATTATCTTCACATTGTTATAATGACTAGATTCAACTCGATTTTACAGGAACTTATGAAATTCTGATTTAACACGAACTAGAAAAAATTCATTCTTTTTATATTATTTGTTTTGATTTAACACAATCGGCCTCAATTTTAAGAAAATTATAGTATTTTTTAGAAAGTGATTGTCACTGGAAATTTTGAAAAAAATTTCCAAATAGAATTTAAATATGGAGCAAAATTTCGACAAAACTGTTATTAATTTCGAAGCAAGAAACCATAAAACTATATTTTGAAATCGTTGTTTGGAATATCAATTCTTGAGAGCATGACTAACAAAAGGTGTGGATGTGAAAAAATCTACAGTTCACAGTATGACAAACAAAAACTGAGTAGGCTCTATTGCCTATCTGATCTTATAGCTTTCAATTGTGTAATTTTGCTTTCTGCTGCCTAATGTTACCTCATAGATATAAGTTATACCAAGCTATAACAACAGAATTATAATTATGATGATGAACGTTCCAATATATTCTGGATAAAATGATAATGGAACACTAACAATCACTGAAGAAAATGTATGTTGGAAATCCATTTATTAGTATATTATATACTTATGTTGTTGTTATAAAGAAGAGGTGTCGTGGGTATAAGCCTAACGTTGGCTGCCAAATGTTATGAAATAGTGTTATTTTGGGTGTATGAATTAAAAAACCCCACGTTCGTTTGCGTTAAATGTTATGAAATAGTGTTATGTATCTGTATTATCAATGACGATAAAATGATTGAATTATTCAAATTTTGAGTGATATTTTTATACATAATATATGTAAAACCTGTGTTAACGGCCACCTGACTAAAGCGGCCACCTGAGTTTCAAAGTTCCCCGAATCGACTATAAGGAAATTCCCATACACAAATACCCGTTAATTACGGCCATCTTTGTAAAACGGACGCGGCCAAATAAACCACACCTTTACGGCCTATTTTCATAGAAATTTACCTGCCAATGTCGGCCGGACTATTTATGACATGTATATCTTTATTGACGGAAATACCTAATACAAATTGTCGGGGTTTCCCGGGGTTTCCTATTACCTGGTAGTAATTCACCCTTTTCGATTTAAACTTTATTATTCTAAAGGAAACAATTCAGTTTAAAGTTGTCTCCGTATTCGAAACGTTCTTAATTAAGTATGTCGCAAAAAAGAAAACGTTTGTCGCTAAAAGACAAAATAAATATAATCGCGGAAAGTGAAAAGTATGCGTTAAGTTCGGGAAAGTTGGCCGAAAAATATGGGGTTGGAAAAACACAAATTAACGATATTATGAAAAATAAAGGTGAATTAAAAAAGATGGTCGAGGAAGATGTTAACATGGAGCTAAAACGAAAATTTCCGAAGTCGGAAGGATTGGCAGTGGATCAAGTCGTCTACAACTGGTTTTGCAAAGCCAGAAATAAAGCAATTGTAATATC
>JAVIWB010005055.1:0-67620 GCA_031893035.1 Dermolepida albohirtum
GTGAGCGCGCGGCAGAGCAATGTATTGTGCCTACGGTTAAACATGGCGGTGGTTCCGTGATGATCTGGGGTTGTTTTGGTGGTACGGTCGTGGGTGATATTGTGAAAATTGAGGGAATACTAAGGAAAGAGCAGTATCGAAACATTTTGGAGACCAACGCTATTGCTTCAGGATTAAGACTTTTGAGTAGGAATTTTGTATTCCAGCAGGATAATGACCCAAAGCACACATCCAAAATATGCAAAGACTATTTGCAACTCTTGGAAGTGGAAGGATCCATCGAAGTTATGAAATGGCCTCCCCAAAGCCCCGATCTAAATCCAATAGAGTTATTGTGGGAGGAACTTGATCGGGAGGTCCGGAAAGCAGTACCAACATCGGAGGCTGATTTGTGGAGGAAACTGCAGGAAGCTTGGGTCCGCATAACACCGGATACATTAGCAAAACTAATTGCAAGAATGCCGCGATTATGTGCTGCCATTATAAAAAACAAAGGAGGTCACATAGATGAATCGAAAATTTAAATATAATATGTAATTCTACTGCCAGATACTGTAATTAGTTATGTATGTACATGTAATAAATATATTTTCATTTTTTCACTAGTGCTTTTAATCATTTCTTCTAAATTTATGGGTGCCCAAATACTTATGAACGGTAGTGTATATCAGCTATATATGTATCGCTATGATTTGTTCAATTTTTAAAAATTCTTGAACTTTGTTGGTTTATTTATTCATGAAGGATATAGTCAGTAACAATATCCCAAAAGCGCTTAGTTTTTTCATATATATTTTTCCTAATTGCTTACGAAACTGATGTTGTTTTGAAACAGCCCGAGTACGAAAGATTTCTCTTAAAAGTAACATCAGTTAAGTATACAAAGAGAGAAAATATTAGAATACGCAAAAGCTATCGAGGGATACTTGTAGTGATTATATCTAAAATTACATACAATATTAATACCTCGTTCGAAACTTATAATTGGTTAATATAAGCATAAACGTCGATGTATGTATATCTACAATATGTCGCTGTGATTTATCTAATTTTTAAAAATTCCTGAAAACTATTGAGTTATTTATTCACGAGGGATACGAAGCTTAATTACATTATTTTATAACTAAAATATGTGAGAATTTAGTCTTGGATTAAGGAAACGAAAGCTAAATTTTTCGTGCCCATGAAAAAACTAGTTAAAAGCGAAAGATTTGGTTCTTGAAAAGCTCTTAGCCCACTATGCACGCCAATCATTTCTCAACTATTTGTATCTTATTCATGGTGCTTTTCTAATCCAGCTTTCATTAATAATTAGTTTACCTCGTCTACGTTTGGCACGTCTATTTTGTCCTTTATTATTTCTCGTACTGCCTGCTCTTGTACTATTCTGTTCTTGTTCTGCTCTGCTTTCACACCTTTCTGGTTGCATTTGTATTCTGATACAAGTTTTATGGAGAACTATGTATAAGAAATGTCTACCTAGCCATGATAGAAGAAACTAATTTTGTGTTGCCTAGTGATATTCAATAGTGACAACATTTTTCTTCTTATGTGTCAAATTTGACTTCAATTTATTATTTTGTGCTTTATAGAATGATTCTTAACAAAAAAATTAGTTTTGTTAAATTATAAAATTGCAATATTTTCTTTTACAAAAGAATATATTTTTGAAACCATTCATGAATGTATGATTACAGTATATGGAGATACGACTCCTTCATACTTGATAATAAAACATTGCTCAAAACAGTTTCGCTGGGGGGATCGAAATTCATTGAATCACCGTCTTTTAAAACCAAAGGAAAGCTATTCTTGTTGAATAGATGTCAAGGAGGAACCCAGTAGTAGCAGTTATACAAAGTTACGTACAGTTAGTAACCAAAACTGTTCAGGTTTACACCAAAAAGAAGTCATCCTTTTTCGTCACAATGCGCGAGTTCTCAAGACAACCGAAGTCCAACCCATCCGCGGCGTGTGTAACTTCTTTGAATTGTACTAACCACCATGCAGTTCTAATTTGACTCAGAGGATCGTTTTACAGATGGTAACCAATTGAAAATGTAGATTAATGCCTATTTTGAATACCAACAGAAATAATTTCTTTCTGATGAGATAAACTCGTTGCAGGACAAGTGTCACAAATGCACTGAAGTTAAGAGAGATTACGATGAAAAGTTATTCAAAAAATCGTAGGTCTTTTCTTTCATTAACATTTATACCCTTTTTTTCTGTCTCACCTTAAACTTAGCTAATTAGCTATATATTTAAATAGGAGAAGTTACTACATAATAAGCTACTGCATAAATTAAATTATATATGCTTAAATGAATTACAGAATAGTTACTGCAGTATTTAATATCTTTCAAGTACGATTTTCATTATAGAGAAATTTGTAATGAACGTATGTGTGCAAGTCTTATACTCGATCGATATCAAGTTTAATTATTTCATGAAATTTAATATTAAATACACAAACTCAACTTCATTATGCATGGATTACGATAATAGCGCTATATGGAAATGTGTAATTTTTCTTTCGCATACAGTTTGCGTTTACAGATGGAATGGAAAATATATTTAATGCAGCAGATTATTTTTAATCTCTCATAAGCATACTGTTGAAATCACGCATATTGCAAACTTGAGTTTAGTCCTCCTTCTGGGATAACAATGTCGTAGGTTTTCCCCCTTAAAAACAGCGTTCACAACGATCTCAAACTGCAGGTACAGAAGTCTAACGGTTATCAGCGCCACGACGTAGTAATAATCTAAATCATGCTAGAATTCTAATTTACCGATGTCACGCGATCACTCGCCTATTTGGCGCCTGGGTCTTTCTGTTCCTTCTATTCAATTCAACACACTTATGTACTTCTTTTTCTATTTTCACCATAATATTGTTGATAACGAATGTCAGGTCACGCACATGTCTTTGGTGGAAAAAAAAGACAAACAAGTATTTTAACATTTTTACATTCTAGACACGCTTGCGAAGGGTGGCTTTTGTTTAATTGTTCACACAACACGCTGTTGTACAGAAATTTTATATGGAGTTTTTTTATGTGCTGCTTTGTACCACGTTCTATTGTTGCGAACGTGTTTCTTTCTAAAATTGCACACCCTTTTAAACACGAAAATATAACGGTAGACTAATTTTAACCTATAATACACAATGTATTTACCAGATTTAGGTTATTTTTCTAAAGTTTTACATAATTTTTACTTGCAGATTAACTGAATAATGTGCGCTAGAGGGTATATTTTTTATTTAGAATTAAGTGAACGTCTGAGAATAATTAAAAAATTTTAATAACACCCTGTTTACGACGCGTTTCAAGTATTAAACTCTCATCAAATGAACTGCGGTGTTATTAACGATTCTCTGTAGGTTATCGTACCAATTGTGATACAGCTAAATAATCAATGTTTCAAACAGAGAATGATTCGTTAATAACACCGCAAAAGAGCTTGATACTCGAAACGCGTCCTAAACAGGGTGTTATTAACATTTGAATTATTCTCAGACGTTCACTTAATGGCATGTGCCAAGTTTAAACTATATACGCGTCGTGATAACATAGTTATCCATTTGCCGGCACGAATACAAATTTCGTTCTTTCGTTCAGACATTTACATGTTTGGACGAGAGAGCGAGAGGTATTGTTTTTCATTATTTTGCTGTATCGCAATCGCTACAATAATCTACAAATAATGGTTTGTTAATAGCACCGCAATTTATCTGAAGAGAGTATAATAATCGAAACTCATTACAAACAGGGTGTTATTAACATTTGAATTATTCTCAGACGTTCAACTAATGGCATATGGCCAGTTTAAAGTGATCTGTCTGTATACCTATCGTGATCACATAGATATCCATTTAGCGGGACGAAAACGAAGCTCGTTCTTTCGTTGGAAGTTTGCATGTTTGAACGAGAGAGAGAGAGAGAAATATTGTTTTCTCATAAAAATAAGTCTTTACAAAATAAATATCTTACAATGTTTTGGCTTTTTTAACATTGGTAAGATTATATATTGATTACAAAAAATTAAAAATTGTGGGTCTAGCTTAAGTAAATAAAATAGGAAAATTCGGCTTAAATATAAATAGGAAAAAGTTAATTTTTATCTATAATTCATAAGTAACTCACTCATAATTCTGGTTATTTAGAGAAATTACTCTTTAATGTGACGCTAATTCAGAGCTTCATTGTGTGGCTATCAATTAAAAAGGAAATTATTTTAAATGTCTGGACGCCGAAGATAATATTGAAGCTATGACGATTGCGCACAAATTCTGACATACGCTATAGGCGTATAGCATATGTATACGCCAAAGGTAAATAACTAATAACTGGTAATAGGCAATAAATTTAAGTTATTATTAGAGTGCGGAAATTCGGTCGGTACTTCTACCTACTACTACTACTAATGTAGAAGGAATTTCGTCTCTGTATGTACCTATGTAATGCAGTGTACGTCTTCGTTAGGAGGAGTTCATTTGTATAACAGAGTTTTATATGTTATACAGAATGATGTAGCGGTTACGTAGGTCGAAAAATCCACCATTGGCATAGTAAATAAATTTATTTGTAAATTTCTGGTTTCAATGAACGATGGCATAATAGTAAAATGCTTAATTTGCGATAAATCGCTCACGTACTGGACGAAATATGACTGCAAAAAAACACGTGGGCAGCACAAAAATCACGGACACCCGAATGAATGAGCAATTTCTATTCGATTTATGCTCAACACTGATGGTGCGCAATCTATCGTTTCGTTTATTATATAAGGAATCATTTTACTCATTCTGCAATAAATACGCGAACTGTAAATTACCTAATTTGGTACGTAGACTTCCGCGGTCGTGGTCCATGCTATCTGCTTCTGGGTTTCCGGGCTGGAACCGCGTCACTAGTATATCTGCCGACGTTGCCCAGTTTCAGTGCAGTAGTTCAGCCCTGAAGATGTCCCAAACAAATGGGTACGAAACGTCGGCAGATATACTAGTGACCCGGTTCCAGCCCGGAAACCCAGAAGCAGATAGCATTGTAAATTACCTAGTTCTAGAACGTTATGAAATTTTATACAATCTGCTCGCGAACATATTGAAAATAGATCAGAATTGGAAACTTTAAAAAACTCTGGTTATGTATGGATGCAACGACAGATTGTCAAGAAAAAAAATTCTATCAAACCATTTACCTGGTTTGATAGCGCACACAATAGCAGTGTTTCTCGAATCCCCTAAACATCCGTATCCGATTCTTAAACACTGGAAACATAACTAAAGGCAATATTTTATTATTTCCTGTTTTTCTAAAAAATAAAGTCTGTAGTTATACCAATTTGATCCTAAAGAAGTAACTGCCATCAAGGAAAATCAAAAGAAATTACAAGATGCTGAAGCTGAAGCAGATTTACAATTAATTTATATCAATTAAAAGACATACTTGAAGCAATTGAAAAATTACAAAATCCTTCCTTGTCATTAGTGGATTCACTTCAAATACTGGACACTGTACAACCAAACTAAGGAAAATTGCACCGCATTAAAGCAAATTCGTAGTGATAGTGAGTGCACAAATCCATTAAGTATTAACAAATATTGCTTTAATTATGCAAATATTACATCACTAAACATCGAATGGTGGTTCACTTCATATAAGAACAATTTTTCCACACGGCGATCTAGATTTGCTAAAACAACTGTGGAAACAACAGATGTTTCAGATATTTAATCGATCTTATCCTTCTTAAAAGCGTGTTTCACGTTTCATAAGAAATAACTATTTATTTTCTTTATTTTTTTATAAATTTCTTCACAATAAGGTCGATTATCCTCAACTTTAATCCGTGTTTAATTTTCTATTACCACAATTTTTTACTCATTATTCTATTTTTTACTATTCGTTTCCCAGAACCAATGCATTAATCAAATCTCCCATCTATGTAATGTCTTTTAATTGTAATCAAATTTCGTTTAATTTTAAAATACATTTCAACTCTCCTTCAGCCTTTCCGAATTTGGCTAATGGCAGTTGCAACCAATTTGGTTTGTGATATATTCAATATTTATATTGAAACTTGCTTGGGTGTTTTTTCATTTTTGTTTAGATTTATTTAATTTTTTCGAATTATTAATTCGTAGGACAAAAAAATTACTAGTCTATTAGAATTCTTATTTGATTTAGGCCACTTTAATATTTTTTTATTTTTATTATTTAGCATTGTCATTATTTTTCTTTTGGTGTAAGTTAATAATATAATTTATCTTTCAATTTTTATCCTGTAATCGAAATGGTTATATATTGTTGGGCAAATATATAAATAAATCGTATACAATAGCAATCTGGAAAAACTCGTATACATTAGACAGATAAAAATATTAAATCTATGAAAAGTAAAAGTACAATAAACTCAAAAGTTTCTAATAATCAATCTAATATAGTATAAAGTTTAAACCACGAAAGTTTGCCACCGGCCGACGTTATCGATAACGCTGTAAAATACGTACATACTATTGTATATACCAGCATTTCTCTAATTCATCGGTAGCCAAATGTGTTGAAGAAAAAAAGGGCGCAACCGTTTTTCTAATAGAATTACGCGCTACGTCTTGTCAAGAAACTGTGAAAAAATAGAAACAGACGTATGCAAAGCATGTGTATTATGCGCACATGTGTCACGTATAATACAGATAAAATAGTGCTTTGACTTTTGACCTATGAAGTTTGTCTTTTCTACGGTCCCGATATTGTTATATTCTTTGTATTTTAGCGCTGTTGTTTATTATTCTTCTAACAGCTAATTTATCATATTTATTTCATCATCCTTGTAAGTTTACACTTAGGCAGCTTTTACATTTGTTATTTACAGATTTACAGGTTAGGTACATAATACATTATCGCATCTAACAGCAATATAAATATAGTATTTAATTTGACATCATCACTTCCTGTTTTTTCAACCTTTTCTAACACAAGTCATTCTTACAAGACTTTTACTTTCACAAATTTTAGCTTTATTTTTTCCATCTTTTACTTACTCTTTCCTGAAATTACTATTAACTTTTATTACATAAATATTCCAATTATTTTTTTGTATTTTAAAAAATATTGAACGTTTTAAGAGTTCTGTTTCATTGCAGGTCCTCAAAGGAAACATCAATACTTACCTGGAAGCTAAGCAAGATCTTGATCCACCAATATGGGCTAGTAAAATACGATTTTATCCATATAGTTACCATAAAAGAACTGTGTGTTTACGTGTTGAACTATATGGCTGTAAATGGACAGACGGTATAGTGAGTTATGGTATGCCTCAAGGCGATAAACGCGGGCCTAACTGGGAATTTTACGATTCAGCCTACGATGGACCATGGGACGGACACGAATTAAAGCATGGCCTGGGCCAATTAATCGATGGAAAATATGGTCACGATGACTTTCATGATGTATATAATGGTCAGGCTTGGGTGGGTTGGAAAAATGATACTAGATCTAATAAACCCATAGAAATCAAATTCGAGTTCGACAAAGTTCGCGAATTTTCAGCGCTTCACGTTTATTGCAATAATTTATTTACCAAAGACATTCAAATATTTTCCTCTGCCAAAATATTATTTAGTATAGGCGGAAAACGATTTAATAGGGGCCAACCTATCTCGTTCGAATATGTGGAGGATAAAATATTCGAAAATGCTCGAAATATTACGATAAAACTCCACCACCGAATCGGGAAATTTGTAAAAATTCAATTACATTTTGCCGCTAGATGGATGTTAATTAGTGAAATTAATTTCGATTCCATTGTGGCGCACGGAAATTTCACTCCAGAACTGGAACCGACAACGCTATCGCCCATAAAGGATCAAGATAAAAATCAAAACGAACACAAAATTGAAATTCCAATTCATAACAACAAATTTAACGATTATTTGGCTGTCATCGTAATTGGTCTCATAGCAATAATACTGTTACTTGGAGTCGTTATATTTTTAACTATAAATCGATTTCGTAATCAAAAATTCTTGCGAAGTCCGAATTCATCGAATATCGGCTTCCCAGACAATACGCTCCCGCACCTGCAAACAGATTCTGTATTTAACACGACCGAAAAAGGTAGCGGAATTGAAGCATACGGCGTTACGGAAATAGACGAATGTAGGAGAAGTCATGGTTCTATAAAGTCTAGTTTGAGATCGACACTACCCTTACCCCATCCAGGACTTGATCATTTGCAGGAAAGTAATGAATATCAAGAACCGTATCAGGCACTGAAGTATGCACCCTATTACAGCTATAGTTCTGTTGTCATGGAAATGCAAGATATTCTCATGAATAGTAATAAGAAATTCACTGCCACGCAATCAGGTAAACTTATTTCAGATATGGAATACAAATGATTGGAATGGTATTTTTATTTGTATACATTATTTTATAAAAAGTTGATGACTAGTAAAATTATATAACAATTTACTTTTACTTGCCTATACATGATCAAATTACTTAATTAATAAAGGTATATAAAACGTCGGTTATACATTAAAACTAACACATACATTTCTAATAAAAATTTTGAAGTAAGGCTCCTATTTAAACGTAAACAAAACTAGACATGGTAAAAAATATCCAAAAAAAAACTTTTTTTACTTGATTGTCGTTGACTTTAATACATTCTTTGTAGCTTCTTCATTTTACATTAAAAAAGATCTGCTCCCACTGATTTATAGCAGTCAATGACGCTGTTTCTCAATAAGTCTTTATATCCAAACTTCTACAAACCACTGTTTAAGGTGCAGAAGTGGTAGTTAAAACCGTAGTGCTAGGTCAGGAGAAACTGTTAGTTGAGTAATTAAAAATTTTCCTATGAAAATAAGCCAATATCCTGTCTGTGGTTGGCACTGTTTAACTGAACACTGTTGCACAACACTAAAATCCCATTAAATAATATTCCATGACTTTTAATCTGGTACGTAGACTTCCGCGGTCGTAGTCCATGCTATCTGTTTCTGGGTTTCCGGATTGGAACCGCGTCACTTGTATATCTGCCTATGTTTCGTACCCATTTGTATGGGACATCTTCAGGGCTGAACTACTGCACTGAAACTGCAGTTTACAAATAGGTACAAAACGTCGGCAGATATACAAGTGACGCGGTTCCAGCCCGGAAACCCAGAAGCAGATTCCATGACTTTTGTTTTATATTACTGCTTTAAGTTTCTCATTAGCATCTTTTTTAGATCATTTTTATTCCAAATATCTAAAAGTTCTTTCTTTATTCTTACTGATGGTTGAAAATGATTTTGCATAAACTATTGCTTCGTCTCGAAAAAAAAATAAGAAACTCAAATTTTAACTCATGCATTAATGTGGCTTTTTTGCTTTTGGTGCTTATTTAATATTCAATTTTTTGTGTCCTAATTTCTCGCCTTTTTCGAAATAAACTATCCCATTTTAGCATGACTTGACATATAAACGTCACAAATTTACGAGTGAATTCTGCAACAGAATCGTTCTCGATTATGAACCGTGGTAACTAGTTCTCATTGATCCTGTCCATTAACATAGTTAATGGTTTTGCTAATACCTTCTCTGCTGTGTACACTTCTGTAGATAATTCAACTTCCACTTAATCGGTTCACAATTTCTAACCTCATTTATTATTACCTGTAATTGAAGCCGAATTAATTTAATTAATAACTATTATCCCTAACAAGCACCCTTCTGGCAGGCGATTTGTTTTCAAAATTTTTAATTTGGGAAGACATATTCCATTTCTTCGTCTACTACTTAGAAAAATAGCAGAAAAAAAGGGCAAATTAATAATAAAGAACGATAACGATATTTGTATATTCAAATTAAAAAGATAAGTTTGTGTCAGTACATAAAAAAGATTACGCATTGAGATTATATAAAATTTTACCCAGCAATATGTTCTTTATTTTTACATACAGAAACTGATTACTAATTTAATGAAATCGACATAGGTCTATTACCGGTGGATCTATATAACTAAATTGGCTATTAACGAGTCCTTGATTAAGCGCTTCCTATCTTTAAATTTAATAAAGCAAAGTGGGCTTGAGATATCGAAATTTTTATTCATTTAAAAGACCTATCGATGCCATTATGTATGGAATATAACTTTCGAAATGTCCAATTTTCCATGACTCTGGCGCATAAATCAGGCTGAATTTGACCGATGACATGGGCTATGTTGGCTTTGAGGGCCGCTGTGGTTTGTGGTTTATTCGCATAGACCTGCGACTTGACAAAACCCCACAAGAAAAAGTCTAACGGGGTCAAATCGCACGATCTCGGTGGCCAGTTCACATCACCTCCACATAAGACCATGCCCTCAAATCGCTCGTGCAGAATATCCAATGTGGCATGAGCTGTGTGGCACGTAGCGCCATCCTGTTGAAACCACATGTCGTTGGCATCCATTCAATTCAGGCCAAAAGACGTTGGCATCATCGACCTATAGCGCTTGCCGTTGACAGTGATGGCCTGGTCAACGTCGTTCTCAAAGTATGGACCGATGACACCGCTAGCCCAAAATCCACACCAAACAGTGACTTTCTCGGGATGCACTGGAAGCTCTTGAATCTCATGTGGTTTGCTGTCGTCCCAAATTCGATAATATTGTTTGTTGGCATATCTATTCATTCAGAAATGGACCTCATCGCTGAAGATGATTTTTGATGAAAACTAGGATCAGTTTTCAACTGCTCCAGGCCCCATTCAGCGAATACACGTCGTTGTCTATGGTCGTTTACCTTCAGCACCTGGGTCAATTTAATTTTGTACGGATACAGGCCCAAGTCACGACGCCAAGTCGTGGTCTGCGAAAGGCCGGGTTCTTGTGAGCGATGCGAAATCGACTGCCTCGGATTCTCCTGCACACTGTCACAAACAGCGGCAATGTTTTCGGCAGATCTTGCGTTTCGTCGTCGTACGGATGTGGGTTCATTGTTTACTAAACCAGTGGATTTATCCACCACACTGCGAATAGTCCTCTCGATAGGACGATTATGGCGGTCGTAAAATGGGTGAAGCGCGTGGAACGTTGCCCGAACACCCATTTTGATAAAACAATTTTATCATTTGCAAGTGTTGTTGAACGCTATATTCGTGCATGGTGATTTGGCATAGCAGACTGAATAAATTACAGCCAATTCGACAGATGTAGCTTCAACAATATGGTCGCTATCATCTCTCAAAGTTCGGAAGTCCCTATTGGAAGACCCGTTGTATCCCAATGTATCTGTGAATTTTTGACAGGCATGTACAGATTAATGTTATTTACTCCTATGCAAGTTTTTTGACTTAATTGATTAAGAAATTCTTTTAAATCAACTGGGAGAATCTTGCGTGTGATAGATTTTTTTCTCTTAACTTTATTCTACTTTCGTTGCCTTTATCGTTCATTTTGTTTATAAATAACTTCTTCAAATAAATTCTTCTATTCTTTAATACACCGATGAGATTAAAATTTATTCTAAAATATCTTCTGTAAATAATGTAAATAAACTTCAACATAGTCTGGATATAATGGTAGCCTAGTACAAAATATCTAAACTGAATATTAACACATGTTGCATGATCAGTTATACACGTTCTTTTTAACATTTTGTGTCATCGCGCTATATTATTAACAAATTATTAATATTAACAACCCCTGATACACATATATTCGGTTGGCAACAAGAAACAAACAATTAATATGGCTTATTAAAATTTTGTCAAACTGTATAAAATTAAATTTAAATTAAGTAAGTATTTGAACAAATAAAATATCCAATGTGTCCATGTTGAACGACAAAAATAAATTTTAAAGTTTTCACTATATAGGAAATTTGGCAAATAAAATTTCTAATGCCAGATGACTACAAAAAACATACAAGCGACTTACGCTAGAACTTTTTGAACAAAAAAAAGATCGATTAGGCAAAATTGAACTTTAAAATTTTAATGAAAGATTAATAGTCAAATTTATTAAGATAGAAAAAAATTAAGTCAAAAAATGAGTAGTACCTCAAACTGCATTGGTTGCATTTAAGTCAACGAAAAACTAATTTAATTAAATAAGCGCACTATTTTCCCTTAAGAGTCTTAAAGTGCAAGACAGAAAATTACAAGAAGTATTAATCGTAATTAAACTGTCTGACCTTATAGTGTCGCACTTTCTGAAAGACTCGGTCAGTATCCGGTATTATTGTTCTTCTCCGGCGGTAAAAAAGTTGTACTTGTGAAGTTATAAAACTTAAAACCACCTAAATAATTAGGAAAAACAACAGAAATTAAGAAAGTAAGTGGGAAAAGAAAATCTTACTTAATGGGCCATGTTTTTTTTTAATGTAAAGGACACATGCTCGTAAAAACAATAATGCAACTATTTAGATCCTCACGAATGAGTTAAAATATTAAATTACTTATCAGAAATATCACAATTTTGCTCCTCTAACAATGAGAAGCTACTAAATTACACCCTTCATGATGCGACCTAAAAGACAAGTGTCGTATGTAAATCGAAATTTTTCCAGAATGTTGCCGCTTATAAAAGCGTAGAACAGAAAAACTTCGAATTTGCGGTCGCCTACGCGGTACTATCAAAACGACGTCTGACCAAATGCGGCTTTAATAGGCTTACAAATAACCAAAACAAATGAGCAATTAATTAAGAAACAATTAAAAATATAAATAACAATAAAAGAAAGTTAAGATCGACATTAATATTGTCAAAATTGATGACTATAAAAAAAATGCGGAAATTAAAACTAGATTTAATTAATGTGTTGCGGGCACCTAACAATTCGTCGTCTATTTTTAAAGAAAACGTAGGCAGCCAATTCTAAACAAACTTTACTTAATTCAATATTTGTTATAAATATATTCCATAAAAATGGGACAATTTTATTTATAATCGATTCCTTTTGTAAATAAGGCAATTGAAATTCTTGTTATCCTTTCAACACACGAATGTAACATCAAGGAAAGCCAAAAACCTTCTTTTTATTATTTGAATTACATAAGGGTCAAATACAATAATAAATAGAACAAATGAATGCTTAAAGTTTGAATGAAGAGATTTGAAACTTATACATATTCGAGTTATTCATAAACAAAGAAAGTTTTATTTACTTCGAGTACTTTTTACAGATGCATACGATTATGCAATACCTGAAGCTGGAACATTACCTTTACTTGCATCTGAAAAAGCTACTCTTCCAATATCGAGAAGTAGAGGAAGTAGTGTTACATCTAAAAGCGCTAGATATTCATCACCTAGAAACAGTCATAGTGGGGTAAGTTTAAAAGCATAAATCTTTCTGTATTACTTACACCTATAATTACTCTAGACCCTAACCCAACAAGAAGCACTGACTGCTCTTAAGAAGCGGTTAGAAGATTCAACACTACCAGAATTTCCAAGGCATCGTCTAAGAATGCTATCAAAACTTTCTGAAGGCGCATTTGGAACAGTAAGTATGCCTATGCCTATTATTTTTGAACATAATGTCAAAATAATGCAAAAATAAATATTATTATTATTTTAATACAAAAGCTTACCTATCGAACCATATAAACTTGAGCCAAGTAAGTTACCTATCGAAAGTATGCAGATAACTCGGATCAACATCAAAGATGACGATGAAGGAACTAAAGTAATAAGAGAAACAATTGACTAGTAACATTTGAAATTACACCAGAATTTATTAAGAATTGAAATAAAAGGTTGTCTATCAACACAATAAAAAGTCTCTTAAAATACAAATTCACTGTACTGTACTGCGATGCGAAAATCGTTGCTACGCCGTGACAATAAATAAAGCCTGACTAAACGTAAAACCAATAGGAATGGACAATAGAACAATAAATCTTATGGACTTACAAAGTTAAAGTAGAAGGTTTGAGTCTAATAATAAAAATGATCGCTAGAATGCATAATGCCAAGAACTACGTGTGCAGATGGTTTGAGTCTTGTGTGCCGCTTCATTTTTAAGACTTAGTAATAATGAAGAACGAAAATTATAAGGGTTATATTGCAACAAATTGCTTACAATTAGGATTGAGTTTAATTGGCAATAATTTTATATTTATGTATAATAAGACTATCCGAAACGTTATTTTTTAAAAATTACGATATATTCAAGACGTAGAAAATGCAAAAACATTGCTAGTATTGTCACGACCATCTCAAAATCAATAAAGCTCTTATGAGAGAACTGGATAGACAAATCTGAAAAAATATTCAACGTCCAAGTACCAGTTCTGGAACGAACAATGTTCATAAAGAATTTTGCAAAAATTAATACAAAGTATCAAGAAAATTGCATGCTGTAATGAATGCAAAATTGTAATTGTTACTATCTAGACGTTTTTATTGTGTCTATGTATTCGTATTAGGAGAATAATGAATACATGATTGAATGAAAATTATATTAGCAAAAATAAACATTATTTTTTAATTAATTGGCATTAGATATGCGCGTTTTACAAAATAATGCCAAAGGATAAATAAGTTGTTGCGTTTTTGACTCTGTATATAACAGAATATTTATTAAGGTCGTGGGTTGTTACATCCTGTAGAGTATGGACGTGAAAATCAAGACATTTTTGGCACTGGCATCTTTATACCTCTTTATATTTCTGTATCATCCTTCTCTTCTTTAATGTACCATTAAACTACTTCTTTCGTTAGGAATCTTGCCGCCATCTAATCTCTCCACAGATGTGCTAATTTCTAAAACTAAATTGCACTTTATCAGATTTACTTGTCTTCAATATTAACTATTTTGTATGATTGTCAGGATCGTTTATCTAAACTAACGCACGTAAATTTGGTTTTTACTTCAATTAAAATAAAATAAAAAGAAACCGAATATTGATTAATTCGTCGTTACACTATTGTCCATAAATTTCGCATACATCTCTTACCTCAAGAATGCATAGTCCGAAGTCGGTGAAATTTTATATACAAGTAGTGTTTAGTAAGTACTCTCCATCTTTGGGCATGAGACATACTATATATTTAAGGAAAGAAAAGTATTTAATAGGTTGCAAAGAGAAAGCCGGTATTCTGGAACAATATGACTAATATTCTCTTCGACAGGTACTCATTACAGACGTCTTACATAGGAATATATTCTCTACTTCGCGTCATAGCTGTTCGCCATTAATCAGGAGAACGAATAACGTTTAACTTTCTTAATAACGACAATTCCAGATACGCCCAATAGAATTTAGATCTGAAGGAAGGGCAAACCAGACAACTTCGACATGTAGTAGTGCCTAAAAAAGTCAGCACATGACATTTGTATATATATATATAATATATAGTCAAACAATCTTCACATAACATACCAATCCATTTCATGACATATGCTTCGTACCACATCAATTACTTTTTAGAAATTAAGTATATTTGAACTTAATTTCTTCGCTCGAATTATATGAATTATTACGGTAGACTACACATTTTTGCATACTATAAAATTTTAACGACCGATTTAACTGATTTAACCAAAAAACTACACTAATCTCTCCATTAACACTATCAATTAATAGAGTAAATAGAATCCGCACGAATAAAACAGCAAGCCTCAAATAAAGTTTCCAAAGTCCGGTTTTGTTCCTACTTTCAAGGAATTTTGACCAATTATCAAAGCTCTTAAATATAGACAACTAACAATTTTCAAATGAATACTTTGCTGTATTTTTCAGCAAGCTTTATTTACTTTTAGGTCTACATAGCAGAAGCCGATGGCATTGCAGAGTATTCCTCGGCATTAACCTTGGGAACACGTTTAGTAGCAATTAAATTTTTGGGTGAAAGTGCTTCCGACAAAGAAAGGTACCAGTATATAAATTTGTACATACCATTTGCAGAACAATATTAAGGTTGCTAGCATAATAAAATTTATAAAGATTTTGGGATTCCTGAGTCTCGTTTAAAATACAAATGTAATAATATGTACATCATTTCCTTACCATAAAGCAACACATTTTAAGTATCTAGTACCTTTTACCTTTATTTAATAATTAAAAATAATGAATGTATTTAAGAAATTGATTGTTCTGTTTCTAACATATGTATTTCCGTAATAAATTTATTCCTTACTGTTTTTCAGGAAAGATTTTTATAGAGATGTTCGAATATTAGCTGCATTAGAGGACCAAAATATTGCAAGAGTACTAGGCATCTGCACCAAAGACGAGCCATTATGTGTGGTGATGGAATATTTGGACCATGGGGATCTGTGTCAGTTTCTGAAAAGTCATGTTTCAGAAAATAGTAGCGCAATATTATATGGAGCAAAAACACTTAGCTTTAATTGTCTCTTGTACATGGGCGCTCAAATTGCTTCGGGCATGAGATATTTAGAATCCTTAAACTTCGTACATCGCGATTTAGCTACGAGAAATTGCTTAGTAGGTAAAGCATATCATATAAAAATTTGTGACTTCGGCACATATAACGAACTTTACGCAAACGACTATTACAAAGTCGATGGCATAACCCCATTACCAATACGTTGGATGGCCTGGGAATCTGTGTACCAAGGAAAATACACAACTAAAAGTGATGTTTGGGCCTTTGCTGTTACTTTATGGGAAATATTAACTTTAAGCAGAAGACTACCATATGATGGTTTGGGTGATCCGAATGTTATGGAAAATTTAGCACATATGCACTGTGATGATGGCCAGTATATGTATTTACCACGGCCAGTTAGTAATAAAGATATTAACGACTTAATGTTAGAATGTTGGCGTAGAAAAGATATAGAGCGACCTTCATTTACCGAAATACATTTGTTTTTACAACGGAAAAATTTAGGATACGCTCCGACATAGGTTTAGTAAGACTGGTTAGTCTTAGAGGGATCAAGTAATAGGAAAAACAATCACTTTATTAGCAGTAATACTATAATATTGTTTTCTATATGATAAGATTTAATGAAAGCAATGAGACCATGAGATATACAAACAGAGCCGTAATTTAATTTCTAGGAATTTCCTATAAGGTTAAGGATACTATTTAATACTTATATGACATACATATTTAATTTATTCAATTGCAGCATTACTACTAATATCAAAATTATCAACAAAGTAGAAAAATGACGTGCGAAATAAATACTTATAAACTTTTACAGAATTAAAACGGCGTAAATAAATTTGTTTGTTGCATTAACAAACTTTTATATTAAAAATGATTATAAATACAGAATCACTTCAAAAATTAATTGTTCATTTACGCTTTTACAGTATTTACAGTAGTATTAAATCTTATTTTAAAAATTGGTTCGCAGTCTTTTATTAAAGAAACATCGACTATATAGCCCCTCGTTTAATTTCTCTCTTCAATCACATACATATGATTTTTAAAATTTTATAGCATAATCTCTCATGCTATATCAATTATTAATATAAACATTTATTATTGCCCGATGCCTATACTATCACAAACACAGATATCGATAATAAATTTACTTAATTTGACACAAGCTATATTTCAAAGAAAACTTGCCGGCTTGAGTACTTTGAATAAGAACAAAGAGTTTTATTTCTCTTGTAATGGTGTTAGGAGTTCATTTCATAGGATCTAATTCAAAAATACACTTGCGATTTAACTAGTTTAATAGCTATGAGTCAATTTTTACATATTTTCTCAATTCATGTGCTTTATTTCTCATAAATTGTTCCAACGCATCAATTTCTGACCCTTATGCCAAGCACAATGCAGAATCTAAAGTATTTACAAAGAAATCATGACGATTTTCAATTATAATCATAAAAGGCAGGCCAATGTAATCGCGACATTTAAACAGGGAAGCAGGAAAATCTAGTTTGGATATATGTACATGAATGGTATACAAGATACATGAGAATGGGAAGGTGAATAAGGCTATGGCTGGATCTCTAACAACAGAAAATCCTAAGTATCAAGTAGAACCTACCTTTAATTATCTATAAATGATGACAGTACGAACAGAAAAAGAAAGTCGGGTTTGTGGTATAAACGGATCGCTACTATAAAATAAAACAGTAAATAAACAAAAATTAAAATATGCAAGATCAGTCTTTATATATGAATTGGAAAAAATGATAATAAACAAAAAAGAAGCAGACAATATATTGAAAAAAATAACATAAGTATTTCTTGGAGAAACTATAACGATTGATGCAGAGAGAAAATAGAAACAGCGGAATAGAATTGAAACTGATAGGAAAATATATAGTCAGATATAAGAAAGCTGTCATGGGTGAGATATATAATGAGAAGAGCAGCAGAAATGATCAACAGAATGACGAATTGGGCCCTATTAGAACCAAAAAGAGACAAAAAGCAACTAGAAAACATTCTAAATGTAATGTACTGGAAAGTATAAAAATAGAAAGAAACGAAAAATAATCGCAACGCTGCTAGAACATACAAATGATTATTAATTAACTGACTAAAAAGCGAAGTAATCCATGTCATCAAATGGATTTAAATAAACGCTTATATCCCTTAGCATTTACAAGCAGTGATGGTGAATTGGATCGTTTTTAATTTTATTTTAAATTTGAACTCATGAGATAAATTCCATTAAAATAGATTAAAATTCAATTTCCAATAGATTTCCTTTGCCAAACTAGTTATTTCGTTTATTTGTTCATGAATATTAAATAAAGGCAGACTTCTGACCTATGTCACGCCATTGGTGCAATGACAGTTAATTACAATTTATATTCCTTGTTTTCTGCTCACAAATAAGATTTATAATTACATCAGAGATTCTCATAAATTACAGAAATAAAACGGAATAAAAATATATTAGCAATAAATACTATGGAGAGACATTTTGATTTTTTCGTATGACAGTTTCTGTTAATGTTCCTATTAAAATTGAATACGTGGGAGAAAAGATGGATCTTATTAATTCCATGTCACAGTTGCATTCTACTGAGTATTTGTTTTGACAAATGTATATAGATGTGAGATTTTAAAATTTAGTTAATAACTATTTACTATAGAATATTGCAAACCTTCGAAATGAATTCAAATCATGATAAAGAAATATACACTAATTCAAATACTTGACAGAAATACTCTTCCTAAATGTGCAACAAAAATATTGTAATTTTCAAGAGAGAATATGCAACCGTTTGAATTACCACCAGTAATTGCACATCCATATAATAAGCATTGCATAAGTTCACTGTTACATTTATTTATGAATATTTCTAATTACAATTAAATATATAATAAAGTAGTGTTCTGTAAAACATGATTTTATTACTATAACTACGATTTCAGTACTTATTTAAACTAGTCTCTAAGAAGGATGTTAAGAGTATCTTCTTTTTACTTCAGACCAATTTACATACATCGTTATTTTTTGAAAAGTGACTGATTTTTAATTTAACTAAAAAACTAGTATAAGAAGCTAACGAATGCAAAATATTTTTATGCATAATACGGCTCTGTTAAATATAAACGTATTATTGCTTAATGAGTTACTGTTTTTAACTTGTATATAGAAGACAGGGTGATAATATTATGTATTTTAACAAATACAGTATCTTTTGTAGTATTTATTTCAATTGCAAAGCTTCATTCGCTTGTAAATATATTTTGTACGATTTATTGATAGTATTTATTAAATAAACTTAAATGAAATTTTCGGTAGTGCTTGCGAAATGTAGTAACAAATCTACCTGATCTTCCTATGATGTTTCACCTCATACATTTTTCCCAAATTAGATATGTAAATACAAGTTATTATTCTCGACTAGAAATTGTAACATTTGTATATCCATCAATGTCCAAAAGTTTATCTTTTATATTCTATTTATTTATTGTGCCAAACCTGCCTATACTTTCTATTTGGTCTAACTAAATACGCACTGTTTTATATTTAATTGGACCAAAGGAAAATACAATCGCTAAAAAAATACCTTACAGAACCGTATTCGTAGTTTTCGTCATAATACTATGCAAGGCTATTGGGCTGAAAAAAGTGTTCGAAAAAGAATAAATAATCTGCTCAATTTATAATAAATACTTTAAGCAATTGAACATGTAAAAATTCTGTACATAAGTAATACTCTAGAGAGAAGTGAAAAATTTGGCGAATATTACACATTGCATAGTATTATTAAAGTATTTGGTATTAACTTAAATGGATCGTATATTTAGTAATAAAAATACTAGCAATTATATTGAATATATGACAAAATTGGATCAAGTTTTCATAAATATGTACATTTCTCTTTGTTTATGTAACCAGTTTGTAATAATTTAATTTCACAGTCAATGATATTCAGAATTATTTTGGCATGTTGTGAAATGTAAAAAAATGGGACGCCTTTTGTAAAAAAAATTTTATTTTGACGAAAATTTAGCATCATATCTTACTTTAATATTTAAGACGTTTATGTTAAGTTTGTGTCAAATGCCAATTCCGAAGTTTTGTGAAATAATAATGACAGCGTATATTATATTATTATTATTAGAGTTTATTTAAATAAATTGCAAATAAGCACAGTTTACTATTCAAAGGAAAATTAGAAACAGTCAAATTCTACGGTTTTCGGCATCAATTTTTTATTTATTTCTGAAAGACTTCGTGACATAAAGATTATTAATTTATAAAAAATTGTTATACTTTTAAACTCTAAATGCGTCCTAGTTCATTCTTGTTTATGGTCGAAATTTGCAAAAATACATCTTTTTCACTATACATTCCCAACATTTTTGATTGGATTAAGGTCTGACCTCTCTGCGTGTCAATGCAAAACACCGAGGCGGTAATCATTTAACAAGGTCGGAACAACATTGGACGTGTGTACTAGAGAGTTTTCCTGTAAATAATTGATGTAATATTCTCCACGTCGCCACACGCCACATCGTTCACTAGTTAAGCGACGAACTACAATTTCTAAAGTCCCAGGTCCATCAACGCTAATAATTTCCTGCTGTTTATAGACTGGCATCTTTTTGTCTGAGAGAAGAACCATAATCATCACGCCCCCACACATCATTCTGGACAAAACCTACGCTCGAATCTTTGTTTCCTTAAATTCGAAAGGCTTTCTTTGCTGTCGCTGATGTTAGATAATAGCTTTACAAGCCGATACCTTACTTTATACTTGAACTTTTTGAATGATCAGAGCCTCCAGCTCTTTCCAATGATTTGCTTGCCCTCATTTTCCCTTCAAATTTAAAATAGAGGTTTTTTCACGCTTAAAGGTGTTGGCTACGTCACTAATACTCCAGCTTTTTTGTAATCTGTCGTGTGCATCTTCTTCAGTTTCAATTAATATATGATACGGCATCTTAATTTAATGGTTTTAGACAATGACATAAACTGACAGTAAGTGACATTTAAACCTCAATTTATGTCAATGTAAAAGCGAACAATATCAAAATAATGAACATTTGTTTTCCATTAATAAATAAAATATTAAAATGGTGTTGTAATGGATGGGTAACAAGTGATATTCAGCGTTAAAATACCTTTCTTGATATTACAGCGCAAAAATTTGTTCGTATTTTGAAAATAAAATTGTTCAAAAGCTCACGATGGAAAGTGTTGTTTACAGAGAGATAGACTGGTATTAAAAGGAGTTCTTTAACTTCCTTCTTCTCTTTGTATTTTTCGAAAACAATTTTTATAAACAATAGTTTTATTGGTATCTATCCCAATAGTGTAGCGTAACTTGCTTTGTAATAAAAATACGTGTACAAATGGGACAGCAATATTTTATTTTATAAATATTACTTTATGCTGTTAATGATTATTGGATGCCAACTTTGATATTTTCAAATTTATTAGTAAGAATCTTAATCTACATATTTCAGAAACTTAACACTTTTTTCAGCAAAACAATGATGCGAAACTTATTGTGAAGTGACAGCATTATTTATTTTAACTCTTATGTTTCTTTTTCATTTCATAAAAATAAATTGAACTTCTATTTAATTACTTGAAAAAATATCTGGCTGAAATAACGCAAATCACAATGACTAACAAAGTATTAACAAGAAAATATACAAAAATGTAAACTTGATCCTCGAATGTAAGAGTTCTTATAATTGATATGTAACTAAAGAAGTAGTAGTTTTTGTAATTTAGTAAGTTGTGTACATATTCTTACCCTAAAGACAAATGAAGCAGATTTGAGATTCTTTTGTGTACTAAATTGTATCAATTTTTACAAAAATTGTCAGAAATCATTATTATAAATATAGAAGATAAATTTAGTGGTCTTAGAAATAGAATTAGCTCGAGCATAAGGACAAAGAAATAAAATTGATGTATAAAATGTTTTGTACTACTCATATAGATATGTATGTGTGTTGGTCGTGGACGATGCTTTGCATAGAATTAGGTTTTATGTGAAAAGAATTTTTCATGTCTCCACGTGCTTAGACCAACGATGAAACATGTTACCTGAAGAAGTTTCTGTTGCTACACGTAATCTATTTCTCTCAAAGGTGCAATCTAATCTTAGATATAATAACGTACTTATAAGCTGATAATGCTCCCGGTAATTGCCGATAAGCTCATAAGATATGTGAAGGCATAGATTATTTGTTTCTTTACTCCCATAATAAAAGGTATTTCTTGTAGTAATGATCCACTGATGTGATACTGATGATGCATTGAAAATAAAAATGAATCATTTTAATGCTATATAATAAAATGTAATATATATCTGTAATTTTTCAAATGTCTATACTATACGGACTGTTTCTAGTTGTAAGCTATTATCATTTATAGTTTTCTTCCACGGTACCGCTTTTAAATTCGGTCAAATGATGAAATGGTACTTGAAACATTCCAGAACTTCAATCGCAATATGTTGAACAAAACACATTCGAAGATGATTCATGTTACTATGAGTATTTATTACATAAAATCAAGAAGTAACTGCTCAAAGTGCCTTCTGTCGTAATAAATTTATAAAATCTTGGATCATGTATTTTGTTAATAGACTACATAAACGAAAGTTTGCAAAGGCAGACCATGAAGAAGCTTCTGTAATATTTTTTCTCTAAGAAAGAAAATAGGCTTATCATTTAGTTAAAAAGCATTAGCATAGCATTTACTTCTGAACTACATAAAAATATTTTTGTTTTTACTAAAATAAATTTGTATACTTTAAATAACTTAACTTTTCACAAGTTCTTCTCATAAGTTAAAATTATTAAGTGTAGTTAGATAAAACTACGAAAGATCGTTAAAAAGAAATTTATTGCTATGGTATAGCATAGAATTTTCTTAGGTACTGCTAAAACATTTTATGCATTAACTTTGTTGCTTTAATCTACGTGAAACTGTCTATATTAACAAATTTTAACTATTTAATCATATTTTAGTTTAATAAACGCGATCTCAGAACTATCCCAAACTAAAAACAAAAGAAAATTCTAATTGCCTTAGGATTCTTATAACTTGTATTTCTGATAATACTTGCTATAAAAGATATGGTAACAGTGTTAAATAGTAGTAAAATGAACGTTGTTACATAATAGGAATGTTAATTGCACATTAAATAACAGACAAGCACTACCACAGTGATCAAAAGTGTACAATTACGGCCTTTTCACTCCATTCATTCGCTTTATTTTTATAAAACTAGTTTCACTTAATGTTAATACTTGTAATTGTGCACTTAAAAAGTTTTATAAAAGCTTATTTATTTGTTAAAAACTCACACATGGCACAATAATATGAGACAATGTATAGGTATTAATGTAAAAGTAAAAGGAATAAATGTTATATATTACTACATGTATTACTAGTCAATTGAGTCGCCTATGTAAAATATTTACGACGATCGAAGAATTCTACGTATGTATAAAGCTTATTATTATTACAAATAAAATTTAATAAACCCCAAAAAAAAACATACTAATAAATAACATTTTTCTTCGCCTCATATTCATTTGCAAATTACCAAATATAATTTTGTCGACATGCTGTTCTTTCAGTTTTTAATTAGGGTTACTTGTTTTTTCTAACACAAACATTTTAGTGCCAACTGATTTTCGATAATTTGATATACCATATATTAATCAATATTTAAGTTTATACATCATTATTTTATGTAAATATTTGTCTAATGCATTCCATATGTTCATTGTAACAGCACTTGCTGATCATAAGAATTTATTGATAACCGAAGGTACATATATTACTTTGATGTATTCTTTTTTGCAAATATATGGTCAATGTAACATATCAAGTTAATAAAGAAGTATTGGTATTTCCTTTGTATTTATTAAAATCTTAATAATTTATTACTAAATTAATAAACGAAGACTATTAAAATTACGCTTAAAGAGTTTTATACTAAATATGACTTTTATGGTGTATAATATATATATATATATATATATATATATATATATATATATATATATATATATATATATATATATATATATATATATATATATATATATATATATATAGCCAATTATTCATCGGCAAAAACTACAATGTACACATTCATTAGCCTCAACTGAGTCGAACTTACACCTCGCAATGTTTTGAAGAAAGTAAAACAAGCAGAAGTTTGAAAATGTAAAGAACGATAAATATCGTTGGTGTTGCAGCACAATCTGTCTAAGATTCAATAATTTTTAACGGGCGATTAAGCTTGTGTGTGGTCCTGCGTAGTCTAGAAATACCACTTCCTCACTATTAAAGAGCTTTGACCATTTCTCGTTGATGGATTCGTTCGAACTGTTCAATTATCGACGTTACATACTTAAATGAATTGTTTCACACATTGGTGGGAGTTTGAAAAGCACGGCGCTTTTAAAATCCCACAGTACTTAGAGCATAACCTTCCTTTAACAAATGTCTGCTTTCTATGATGTGTCGAATGCCGGGGGTTAGACTTGATCAACGGATATATTTCATCATCAAACTCGGTTTGCTTTCTTGAACGATGAGCATCGTTAAGATTAAAATAACTGGCACGGAATTTTGCGAACCATCGCTAGTACAGACGTTCTTAAAGAGCATTGTTACTTTCTGCTACTTTTTACAAGTTTGACGCTCATTCTTTACTTTACGGAAGTAAAAGAGTAAAATATGTACTTCGTACTTCAATCTTCCATTTCCAACTTTTCATAAAATTATAACCGTTGACTGTCATACGGCACTGCATAAAGATAGATGTGAATGACGAGCTCTATCAAAAATTAACTAGTGCCATCTGTGTTATACGTACATTAAAAAAAAACTTGGAAATAGACACCCCCCGGAACGTCGTTAATAAAAGTGTTTTATTATCCCATTGGTCGAAATACCCAATAAATACATGTATACCTGGGCATCCTCCAGTCCAACATTGCCAGTTAGAATTGTATAAAAGAGTGGATACAAAGGTCGCATATATAGTTACATCCAAATATATTTCTATCAGGTAAAGAGATCTAATATTACTATTCAATAAAAATGTGACAATAATCCGTTAAACAACTAAGACTAAAAATCATTTGTGAATAATTACTATAATATAAATTTCTGACTAACTAGTTCCAAATTGTTTAGGGGTGATCTTCGCAACCGCGAGGCTTTAGGTAAAGGTAAACTTAAATCAAGTGTACATATTACAATTATGATGATAATTATGAAGGACACTGCAATGTACAACTGTACCGCTTGAAACAATTAAAGGATATTCTACATAATAGATAATAAAATGTAGTGCCAGTTAATAATGGGTTTTCCAATAGGGACATAACAAATTTGTCTTTCAATACGAGCGTTTTTTATGATCTGTCAACATTAAAACGTCAGTCAAGGTTAACATTTTTATTATGGAGAAGTTCACGAACAAGCAACTTTTGGAAATTATTAGAAATTACTACCACAATTTGAGTCGGTGATCGCAACTTTAAGAGCGCTTACTCCAATTTGCTGTCATAATTATCGTCCTACCAGACAGGCTGTGCGTGCTATAATGGATAAATTCAAGTCAAAATATTCACTATTGGATGTTCCTGTACCAGCGAGACAACGCATTGGTCGAAGTACTGAAAATATAGCAGCCTAAGTGCTTCATTTCAAAAATGAGTCAAATCAGTCGATTCCATGCCGTTTATAGGAACTGAGAATCTCTCAAACCACATTATGGCGAATTTTGTGTAAGGATCTAGGCTTACACCCTTACAAGATTAAATTAGCTCCAGAAATGAAGAAATGTTGATCATTTGAAAGGCCGACGCTACGATTGGGATTTCTAAAGTTTGAAGAAAATCCTGAATTTCATCGAAAAATCATCTTCAGCGATGAAGCTCATTTTTATCTTAATGGCTTTGTCAATAAGAAAAATACGCGTTATTGGATAACAAAAAACCCACATGTGTTTCAAGAGACTCCACTACAATCATAAAAAGTGACAGCGTGGTGTGGATTTCATGCTGGAGGTGTGATTGGACCATGTTTTACGTCGATGAAAATGATCGCTATGGAGTTCATTATCGTGCCATGTTGGAAAACCATTTTTGGCCAGAATTGAATGGACTTGACATCAGTGAAATGTGATTCTAACAAGATAGTGCCACATGCCACACAGCTAGTCAAACAATTGATCTATTGGAGGAGAACTTTGATAACTGCGTAATTTCGAGAACGGGTCCGGTCGAGTGGCTACCTCGCTCATGTGATTTAACACTATTGGATGAATTTTTATTGGGTAACGTTAGGTCATTGGTTTATGCAAACAAAAAGGGCGCAAACGTTTTTCTAAGAGTTACATGCTACGACTTTTCCGATATTGTTATGTATATTCCTTCTATTTTACCGCTGTTATTTGTTATTGTTTATTTATCATATTTATTTCATTACCCTTGTAAGTTTACATATAGGTAACCTACGTAGGCAGCTTTTACATTCGTTATTTACAGGTTTACAAATTAGTTATGTATATAGTACATTATCACATTTGACAGCAGTATAGTGTTTAATTTGTTGGAAAAGTATCAAAGTCAATGACATTCCAATT
The DNA here is from genome assembly GCA_031893035.1 of Dermolepida albohirtum. Lineage (NCBI taxonomy): Eukaryota > Metazoa > Arthropoda > Insecta > Coleoptera > Scarabaeidae > Dermolepida > Dermolepida albohirtum. The sequence goes on from JAVIWB010005055.1 coordinate 27,030, forward strand.
ACAGCCTCGCCAAGAGCTCAGTCTCGTTATTTAATTGTCATACCTCGCGTATATAAAGAATAGATCAGTTACAATATCTCTTACTGCAGAGCATAAGAGAGGCCTTTCAATGTGGGAAAATGACCACCTCAATTGGAGTCGTAATAAATGTATTGTTCATTGATAAATTTAAATTTGGCTTGCAGGCAGATATTCATATTATGATTTACCGTAAAGCCGGCACGCAATAACCCACAGGACCTCAATCTCAAGGTGGTGTCGTAATGGCATGGGACGTAATAACTGAAGGTCACACCTTATTTTTATTTATATTGTTCTTCCGTATGCAGAAGTGAGAATGAATTCATTTTTATGGACAATAATCTTGTTTATGCTATATAACACATAAAACTGTTTGGATTATTTACATTCTGTAGGACGTTATTCTATGGTCATAGATAGTAATGTCATTCAGTTTCATATTTATATAAAGTATTCATTAAAGTTGGAAGAAGCAAGAGAAACGCTGTATACTAAAGTAAAGCCGGATATGAACTGAATAAAAAATGTACACATAAACTACAGCAATAAAATTATTTTATGTACTATCTACAAGTTTACTTTTGAATAAAAACATTACGATTCCTGTTATTATATCGAAAGACATGCATAAACTTTTATTCAATTTTAATCGTTCAATGAATGAGCGCTGATACTAACTCATTCAACAATTCTATCTTGCCTTTGACTACATGGTCTAATCGCACAGATCGAAGCATATATAAAACATATAAATAGAAAACACTCCCAGAAACTGTCGCTTAATTTTTAGTTTGAGGTCGTAACATTCGTGGCGCTATAAGTAATATCAGTACTTTTAAAAGAAATTTTGATTTTGTATTATATATATATATATATATATATATATATATATATATATATATATATAGACTGCATTTAGCCACTACGATTGAAGACTGCATTTAGCCACTTCGATTGAAGACCGCATTTAGCCACTTCGATTGAAGACTGCATTTAGCCACTACGATTGAAGACTGCATTTAACCACTAATAGCAATGGTTGACATATTAACCCTCCAGCCTAGTAACTCATGGAGGATACCAATAACTCCAGCACTATATTAGTTACAAGTACATACCTGTGATGTAAAGAAAAAATGGAGTCGTTGCAATAAAACAAAACATTTATTTCTTAGCTATTTTATTAAGAAACATATTCTAACTAATATTATAAAAGAAAAACAAATTTTAGGGCTTAAAATTTCTTAAAGTGTGATATCGCCCATATGCATTCGCGCTTTACCGGGGCAAGTATCACAATATTCCGAAGTTTCGCGTCTTTGTCCTTTTTCCTGTCTATTAGAACACACAATACAATCTCTTTTCTTGCCTTTTCGCATAATGTGCAGTCTTTTTGTCGAGTCTTGTTTCATGTATTCGAGTGGAAGGGTTTGATCGATCTTCGTGGAACTCACCTACGAGTTGATCGACTAATGTCTTGACGAACTGCAAATGAGACAGTGATTTTTCATTCTTTTTTTTACACATATAAAATGTATGCATTTATGGCAGACATCTCCATTCCCCAAAAGAACATTTTCCTCCACCACTTAAGAGATTTAATTAGGAAACAGTATAATGATGCGTATTGATCCGCGCGATCAACACCACCCTTTGAAGCCGTGTAGTTAACAACAATTTTTGGCTTTTCCACATTTTGTTGTTCACCTCCTCTTACAAATCTAGTTTTTGTAATGAATCCAGCGCTATTGCTGGTCAAATCGAGATCATCTTCCACATCACTTATTTCACAATGATTATCAAAATTTTCGCCTTCCATCTTCACTACACGAAGGGTTATAACGTTATAATTGTAACGATAAGAAACTAAATAAGACACTTATTATAATGTAAACTTAATAAACATATCATAAACACAGATGATTTTGCTTACCTAAGTGTTAAGGGCGCTGAGTCAGTAAAACAACCGTGTCGCCGTAGCCGCGACAGTGGATTTATTGTTAGCATTTTAATGTCGCAAATACGGCGACAACGGAGTGCAAAGAGTCAAATTGAAAAAGGTTGATGGTTCTGAATAAAATCAAATATATGATATGTTATTTTACTTTATCTATATACAAACAATTGTATTGCAAATGGTCGATATGAATATAAAAAAAACATTTGAGACACTGGATCACCACGAAAGATAATTGGTAAAATTTTAAGCAAAATAAAAATTTTAAAAAATTTAAGGTAAATGATTTATGAGCTATTATTAATGTTTATGATATCAATATTTATAATATTTATTAACATTACCATAATTAACGAATAACTGAATAACTCCCATTTGTGCATACTTCTGGTAACAAATATTCTCTAAACCTTATTACAAGTATCTCTTAGTTAACACTGATTACTACGATCTTCACGTATCGGTATCACCAATGATCATCGATACACGATCCCGGCTCTTTATACAAATTTGTCGAGTATTGCGTGTTCCTGTTCTAGAGAGCGCATTTTCTCGAGCATCAGGATACATCTAGTTCGGGCCTATATGCATATCGCCTATTATAGGTCTCGTGACAATATTATCAAGTATTAAATTGCTATTGTATTAATTATGTAAAATACTCAAAAAGAAAACATATTTTATTGATAGATCTTTTTATTAGTATCATAAATGTATTTCTTGAAAGTTAACAATATATCAACTTTACTAGTTTGTTTTTTTGTTTCCATATCTTTATCGCCTAATACTTCTTCAGGTTCTTCCTTCAATTTATTTTCAAAGTATACCTTAACCTTTCCGCTTTTACCAAAAGCACATTGTATTCGTCCCATACTACCAGAGGAATTTTGTACACTCATGCCAAGGAATGGTTCCAAATGTGTTTCCTTTTTAAACATATTTTTTACAATAACTGTATTATCATCTACAAATCTTTCAAGTACGCCACTTTTATTTTTTATTTTAAATATTTTCAATTTGGGTAGAAACGAAGTTTTATAATCTTTATCTTTACAATAATATAATAAATTTCCCCAAAATGCAATTCTGCAAGTATTACTATTCGTATTCAAATCAAGCTTTGAACCAATTATCAATGAATTCTGAGAAGCCAGTACTGGCTTATCAAACTCAATTAACATAAAATATTTTATGTTAGAATCACATTCATCTTTACTCGAATTTAAACTACTAATGAACTCATATTCCTCTTCTAAATTAAAACCATTTTTTGTTCGAGATGTGAACAATGTTATTGTCCCCATTGTGGTTTCATGGCCAAGACTTATGTGAAATTTGGTTTTAGAATTAATTGGATGTTTAAAATACTTTATCTTATTTACAAATATTATACCACAGTTTATAAATTTTATAGTATTTGGTGAACAAATTAATCCTCTTTCAAATTGCTTCGCCTCAAATTGGGTTACACAAATGCCCGCTCTGTCGCCTTGTGATATGGTAGTAGCAGCTTTCTTAAATATTTGTATGGATTTAATTTTCCTTTCTATATCCATAATCGGAATTTGGACTACCTACAAAAAAAAACCAAATAATACGTTTCTTTCATTGCAGTTAATATTATGTAAGACTATTTGTCACTATTTATTTTATTCAAAGGAAGTTTTATTATATATTTCCCAAGGTATATGAACGAAGATAAACACAAAAATACAGTGATATAGAAAACGGTGTGTGTAGACCAACTGTACTCAGGCAAATTTTAAACATATTTGGTTGTATAGTAGTAAACAACAAAAATTGCAGACATGTAGCAAACTATGCTTTACATGTACATTTGACAATTCGATTTAAAATTTTTTTGATGTTGGAATTTGATATAAAATTTCAATCGGTGTTGGATGTATATGTGTACATATTTAGGATGGAAGATGTTGGAATCCAGGAAAATATCTTTTCTATTTGAAGTTTTCTATTTTTCCACCAATCAATTTCAGACTTCGTCAGTGGTAACATTGAACAAAAAAATAAACATTACGAATTGTAAACTTTCATTAACAAATGCTATGTTAAATTTAATAAAATCATAAGCAATTCTCACTACATTTTAAAGGGTTATCTATTGAGAAGCACTTAGTATAAAATAATACTTAATATATAATCACATTTTTAAGAAAGTAATCATGAGCCCTAAAACATGTTCTTTGTGATTAATTAAACTTTACCATTCACGGATGTGATTTATTATATATTAAGTAACACTCCACTGTCTAAAAAATATTTTTTGGAGCTATGCAATATCTATATTGCATATTTATGCATGTATGAAGATCATTTATGTGCTTTAAGAAATATCGACTTAATGTAAAACAATATATTTACAGTATGCAAACAGTTAATGACAAAATGGTAAAATTATGTATTTATTAAAATCCATCAAAAAGAAAAATTATTCCTGGTTTAGGCGGAATTATTATATACGACCACTACTAACAATGTTTGAAAACAAATTCCTTGCCAAGCAAATCACCTGAAAAACCTACTCTACTCCATTACTTTAGAGGATTAGTATAGAGCATTTGATAAATAAACAATTATTACAAGAATTATAGTTTTTGTTAGGCTACAACATGTGCTGTTCCTTTATATGGTTATAATACTAGCAAAACAGAATTCCTTTGCTTGATATAGTACGACAAATGTAATTAATTTGTAAAAATGTAGTGTATTTCTATTATTTTGTGCTATAAACAAAAACACGAGAATGAAAAAGTGTTATAATGTAAAATTATATCAAAACATGTGATGCTATTGAAAGGTGGTTTTGTTTAGATTATAAAATGTATACAGCTATGAAAATAGTAACTGTCACAATTATCTTGTATAATATTATACTTAAAATGGAAATGTATATAATCAAATGAAACAAACAGTAACAGTTTTTTGATCACAAGATAACTCAAGCCTTAAAATATATGTTTTGTAAACAAGACTATATTATAATAGAATCTCCTGGTCTTATTATGTTTTAAAAGGTAATTTCTCCATTTTGAATTAGTCTTCAACTACATTACTTCTAAAGGATACATTTAGTTGTTTATTAAAGACTGTCTATTTTTGCATACCCTTAAATTCATGTTATCCATTATTAAATCGAGTAATTCTACAATTTTATGCGACTACATATTTTCACTCCAAATATACTACATTAGGTTAATATTTAGCAATCGTGCAATAAAGTCAGAGAAACATGACTGAGAAAAGCAACTTTACAGTTATGGTTGATTTAAAGAGTCAAACAATTTATATTTAAAAATCCAGAAAAATTAAATGCGAAAACATACATTAATGACGTACTAATATTGTACAACAATAAATTCATAATTCTTAATAACATTATATCTTATATCTTAAGATATAAGATTTCAGCTGTTATTTACGTGAAACTATAAAATAGAAATTTCGAATATACAACCAATATACAATATTGGGCAATAAAACGCTATGAAACTATTTTCTTAAGAGTCAAATTTATAATTATTCCTTTAAAATTTCAAGTACTAATGTAAAAGAAGAATGAACAATCATATTAGTAAGTTTATATCAGGTTCAGGTATCTATATTACATACATATATTCTCTTCAAGGAAAAATTTCTATAGAAACTTTTAGATTTTGTAATGTATTCACATATTTGACTTCCACAATTTAAATACATTATGTGTACTCTATATGACATTATTTTAATAGAGCCCTCATATGCAAGTTCCATTTATATTAAATACAAATTATATCTGTTTAATCTATTCTTTTCAACTACTTAATATTCTTCCAAAGAAAATATAAATATTAAATGAAGAGAATCTCTAATCTCTATATTAATATTCCGGCATATGATCCTTTTGTAAATTTAAGTTATATTATGGATGTAATAAGTACAATTTGGTTTGCATTAATAAATATTGTATTAATAAGTAAAATATTAAGTTATTAATTAAATTGATTTAAGCTCTACGTATAAATTATTAAAATATTGTAGATAGTGCTCGACACATGAACTTTCTTCTTACTTACTTCGTTAACTGATGTACTGCCCTGGAGAACAGTTCCAGTTAAAACTGTTCCTTGACCTTTAATTCCAAAACAATGATCAACGGCGAAAAGAAATGGCCCTGAGAGTTCTCTATTTGGTACAAATGAGTAATTAGCAATTTCTTCTACCAACTTAGATACTCCAACATATTCTAAATTGGGATTAGCAGACACAGCCACCATAGGACTGTTTTGAAATATGGTATCGCTCAATGTTAACTTTAGTTTTTTCCTTATCTGAAATATAACTACGGTCAGTGAATCTATTTCTGATGAAACAACATAAATTTTGTATATAATTACATTATTAAAATTTTAGATATAACTTCCTTCTAAATTACTATATTTGCAAGTAATGCAAAATTAAGAATATTGAAAATATCTTTCCAATTTAATCCAGATTTTTAGAATACTTGTTTCCTGTTATTTAAATTGCATAACACAACGGCGCAATAAAATGGATGTAGAGATAAATTCAAATCTTTTTCCAAATTTGAGAAAGCGCATGTTATATTTATTTCCGTTTTTTTAATAGTGTCTGTACTTTCAAATAGATTTAACAATTTCATTATTCCTCTAAAATTTTTAGCATTCCTTGAACATTTCATTTTCTTGCTATTTAAATTGTATAACTTGAAGAACCAATAAATTGTATACAGAGCAAAATAATCTCTTTCAATATTTAATCTTTATATAAACTTTTTACTTGGTATAAAGTTTACTTATTAAAATGTTTAAATATTGAATATCACAATATTTTTGGAAAACAAAAACACAATATATTGTAAATAAAGTAAAGTCCCTAAAATACAAATAATTTATACACATATGTAAGAACATACATACCTTTTCAATAAAAGTATCTTGCTTTTGTACAGGAATTAAATCTATTTTATTTAAAACTATAATCATTCGTTTACATGTTATTTCTCCAATAACTAAACATTCTGCAGTTTGAGTTTGAATTCCCTTAGTAATATCAATAACCAGTAATATCACATCGATTATTTGGGCCCCACCAATTACAGTTCTAATTAAGCTTGCATGTCCAGGACAATCAACCAAAGTATATTGTAATTTCGGTGCTGTTGTTTGATTTTGTAAATGAAAAGGAGTAGCAATTGAAAATGAACTAAAACCTAAATCAAGTGTGATTCCTCTAGTTTGTGATTGTGGATCTTTATCAAAAGCAGCTGTGCTAGCTAGTTCACTTAAGGCTTTTGCTAAACTGGTTTTACCAGAATCCACATGTCCTAATATTCCGATATTTAAATTAAGCGCCATTAATTTACTGCTTATTTCTTATCGATCGAGTATGTTGTGTTATTCACTTCTAACTTCATAAGTATACAGCCTTAACCTAAAATTTACAATGTATTTGTATTTAAATATCGAAATTGCACATTTTACACTTACGTATTCCATGTCTCATTGTTATAAAAGCTAAATCTATATTGTTATATTAAATTAACAGTGTCTAAGTTTAGTAAAACACCATACCTACTAAAATTCCTTCGCGCAATCCATAAGAAGAAATGTCAACCTCTTGTCAAAAAATCAGTATGGTGGTAGTGTTTACAACATGAATATAAGAGCCGTTTTTTGGTGTATGACTTTATATTTTGGAGTATCTTAATTGGTTGGGTAAGTGAAATTAGTTTTTTTTAATGCGTTTGAAGTATTTGTTGTTATAAATCAATGTAATATTTCCGTTTAGTATACTATAAATAAATAGTTGTAATCCTTCCTTTTTAAATCTACTTTGCATATAAATTGTCGTTTATTTATTTTCACTTTAAAAAAGCAGTTTATAAAATTATCGAACTCTTTATATTAGGAGTAATTAGCCGGTATATGTCTACCGTACTTGGTGTGTATATCATGACTTTATGTATGCATATTAAAAGTGAATCTTTTCTATTATATGCCTCTATGTTACATGTAAATGTATGTCTGCTTTAATTATTTACACCGTTCGTAATATTTTAACTATGCATATATTTAAAAATTATCACAAAAATATCATTTAGTTGTCTGAAATTTTCATTTCATTCTGCCTACTTTTTATCTAAAAATAAATAAGAAGTCCTGTTCAAAATTTAATAGCAATTAATTGACAAAAAGACGCTAAACTAGTAAGTAAATAAATAAAAGTGCGTTCTACTTTTTTCATTTAACATTTGCTGTCCACATTGTTCTGTTTATCTAGTTAGAAATCTTCACAGTTCAGAATCGGCAGTAAATTTGATGGCTAAAATTAATTTTTCGTACTTGCCAATAGTTTTGTTAAGATTTTCAATTAACTGATAAAAATTAAGCGTACTATATTATATACATATTTTATTTTTAGTGGATGTATATACGTATGTATATTCGTCTTTGTATCAAGTTACTTTTTAGAAAGTGAAAATCACATTGAATATTTATATTCATTTATAATTGATGTTTTGGAAACCATATGATGTAAATAAAGAACTTGAGTTTTATATTCATAACAAATTGTTAATAAATATCAATGAATTCATGTGCTGAAAATGTCCTCGTAATTGCTTTTTTAAAATGTGTTGGTACTTTTCTAACTGTAATGGAGTTAATACTATTGGGCCATTGTCAAAAGGTGTCTTCCATGCTAGCATTCTACTTCGAATGCACCAGCGTATTTAAATTAGTATGTCATGCCATGATTATCTTCTCAAAGTCGAAGGTGAAAGTAAATAGATGTTTTGAATACTAGGCAAATACGTACATAAGTTAAGATTACTTCAGATGGTCATAAAACCTAACCCACTACGTTTTCAGGTCTATTGTGATCCCTTGGCTTCATTTCATATGCTTGTTGAAGTTGGCTTTGATTACGGTTCTTTTGGACTCTATGTAGTGTTGTCCTTATTTCATTAGCTTTCGTACTTTTGTCTAGAAATTCGAAATCACTTAGCTGATCTGGTCTCCTCGTCAGACAGTTTATATCTAAGATATTTGGGTTTACAGCTTCATTTTAGTGTTTCATTTATATTGCCATAAAATACATTAAAGTTGGTTACAAGGTTAAGATTTCCATATTGATTCGTAATCAAATTTAGTGTATTTTGTGTATATATATATAAATTATATTTGTGCATTTGAAATAGAATTAATTATTGGAATTACTCAAATCGTTGTATAGGTAATAAAAACTTGTATTATTACATTTAGGACCTTCTGCTAATAGAAATTGCAATACTATATTAATGCGTTATAGATTTTTCCAAAACAGGAATAGAATCTCCTCGTCAGATATAAAATCCACTCCCTTTAGTGTGTCGATCCGCACACTGTCTTTATTTGTGTAAATGACCCTGGTTCATCTTTGCCTTCTTAGCTTATCTTTCCTCTGGAGTGTTCTTGCCTCGAAGCTTTTTTTGTGTTCTTTTTTGCCTTTTGGCATTTACCTTTTCCATACTGTTTCCACAAGGAAAATTACACCTAATGTGTGCACCTAATCAAAGCCCTGCTTGACTGAATAAGGTTAAATGTAAGGGGATTACCCCTTGCAGTCCCAGTAGAGCATAGCTTTATTCGATTTCCATGCGTTACCTTACACCTCCGTTTAGATTTGTCTCGGGTTTCTCGGATGTGTTGTAATGTGATTTAGTCGTTACCGTAGGCAGGGGTCATATACATATGAAATGTTTTTATAATCTAACCCGAAATTAGGGTCCATTCAGAAATTCATATATTACATTGTCAGCATGTGATCAAATCATACACAAATTCAGATGGTCACTGCAAAAGTTTTGACATGATCAGTATGCAGACTCTTTATCTTTTTACGAGAAGTCTGTGGAAGCCCCTCTTGTAAGGGACATGTTCAGGGCTGGTGTTGAAGATGCTGGGTAACACCAACAATTATTGCCATTTCTCGCTGCTTTATACCATTTTTGAAGATGTGCTATCATTCTTACCGCATCAGTTGGATTTAGAGCCATCGTAAAAAAGAAGAAATTATTTTGATTACACTAAACTTGTACATTTATGTAGACTACTCATAATTGTAATCAATCAGTGACTTAAATTAAATCATTGTCGGGAAACATAAACTCTCACTTATCGTACTAGCATTTCCTACAAATCGTAAATAGTGAAAATTATCATGTTATAAACAAGTCACACCAGTTCCGAAATTCTCTTAGAAAGATTCTGTAATGACAAATTTCATATTGGGTTTTATTTTTAACAAAAAAATATATTTTTTTTTATTCGAGTGTATATCCATATTACGCCAGTCCCTATTATAAACGCCTTTCCTCAGAGCGAGTACATTATATGTATATGCAGATATTCTTGTTGCACAGTCATGATGATTGTATGTAATAAACATATTGGATGAAATAATCTGGAATTAGTCATATTCCTTCAATTCAGTACAATATATTTTCGTTTAATATGATGAGTTGATTTAACACAAGGATTCTGCACCCGTTGTATCCTTGAGACGGTATCATAACCCAGACAATGCCTATACAACTCACAACAATACAAAAAAGATAATAGTAGCGATGAATTGCAAAATAGTTTAAGATTGTTGTTCGCGATTATCGCGATGAAGATGAATGAAAAAAGAGGTTAGTTTTACTTTTTCAGTAAGGTACATGAGATCTATATCGGAGTATGTATGTATATGTACATACATATGTGTCATACCTTTCTTGTAGACTTACCTGGATTTAGTAAACACATACAAGAAAAATCTTAAGTATTGGTCAGATCCACCTCCTCACCTACATATATGTACGTATATATATGTTTCCAATCAATAGGAGTGCAAATGTAGTATACGAGGGTAGTTTCACAAGTAGTGAGAATGGAAAAGGAAAACGAATTTTTTAAATACAATATAATTTTTATTTTTCAATATATTCTCCTAAAAGAGCAATACATTTATTCCAACGGTGCTCCAATGCCCTTATGCCATCTCTAAAATGCGATTCCGGAAGGCTTGCAAAATCCTCATTTACGAAGATGGTGAGCTCGTCGTTAGACGAAAATTTCTTTCCACCTAGTGCCGTTTTCAATTTTGGAAAAAGGTGGAATTCGGAAGGGGCTAGATCCGGCGAATAAGGCGCATGCGGTACTAATTGGAAATGCAACTCGTGGATTTTGGACATCGCAACTGTGCTGGTATGCGAGGGAGCGTTGTCTTGGTGAAACAGAATCTCTTCCTTTGCCATTCCTGGCCGCTTAGCACGAATCTCAACATTTAATTTTTGTAGAAGTTCTGCATAATATTGTCCGATTATTGTGGCACCTTTCTGAAAGTAATCAATGAGCAAAATGCCCTTTGAATCCCCAAAAATTGATGCCATTACCTTGTTTGCCGATAAACTGGTTTTCGCTTTCTTTGGAGGTGCAGAACCACGTTCTAACCATTGTTTCGACTGTTTAGTTTCGGGTGTACTGTAGTGTATCCAAGTTTGAACGCAAGTAACAAATCGCCTACAAAAATCAACCGGATTCCGCTTATAAAGGTCCAAACACTCATTGGAATCAGTCGTAACCAATCGCGCCACCCAAATTGCCGAAAGCTTGGAAAGGCCCAATTCTTTCGTTAAAATGTGGTGTTCTGTTGAAATGTTTACCGCTTCTGCTATATCTCTCACTTTGAGTCGTCGATCTTGCGTAATAATATTATGGATTTTTATAATCATTTCCTTAGAAGTCACGATTTTGGGTGCTCCAGAGCGCGCTTCATCAACATAGCTTGTTCTACCACGTTTAAATTCATTTACCCATCTACTTATTGTGGCGGATGATGGAGCTAATGTTTCCCGTAACATTGCATACATAAGATATGTTGGATAATGTTGGGCTTAATATGTAGAGCTCTGGGAAATACATCTTGATCATAGAAAATGTATATTTAATAAAATATTTTGGAAATATAAAAAAATGTTGTAATTGGGAGATGGTATATACAGTACAGCAAAAGAAAGAAGCACCTAACAATATTTTCCAAAACTTATTTTCTAAAGCGTTTTTACTGATAATTATTGGGTCAATTTAATTTATAATACTTAATATGTCTTTCCAAAAACGATTCACGTATTGGTAGAAATATCACTGGAAATTTCCAAGTTTATAACATCATACTTCCGCCTAGGGGTGAGATCGACCGCCTGATAAGAGGATTAAAGTAATAAATTTTATTGCACCACAATGCTCTGCAATAAAAGATATTTTTTTTCTCTTTCAGTGGTGGAAACGATACAGAGCGGTTCCACAAGAGAATTTATTTAGATTCTTAAAAAACGCGCCTACGAGTGAAATTTTTATTTTAAGAAAAAATTGTGAGCTGTAAATTGTTATAGTAGATAGACAGTACCTAGAATAGCATTACTAGACAGAAATAAAATTATTGTTTTACACCAAGAGGGTTATAGTGAAGTGAAGTGAAAATATCAAAGATAGTGAAACGTTCCCCGTATGCCGTGCAACAAACAATAAAAAGAATGACTGAAACCGGCAGTGTAAGTGATAAACCATAGAGTGGATGTACAAAAAGCTCAATAAAGCTGATGCACAGTTTTTAAAAGTTAGTTCCTCAAGAAATCGTAAGAAAATTAGCGGAGAACTAGCTCAAGATCTTGCGCGTACATCTGCTACTTCGGTACATGCTTCAACAGTAAGACGATTCTTGCTCAGATCAGGTTTGAGGGGATGCGTGGCCCTGAGAAAACCCTTGCTGCGACGGGGTAATAGAGGAAAACCATTAAAACTTGCCAAAGACCACGAAACTTAGGGATATCATGAGTGGCGACAAGTACTATGGACCGACGAATCTAAATTATTATTTGGAACGAACAGACGTCAGTATGTTAGGCGACGCCCTGGTAAACCGTTATATGTTTACACACTACTATAAAGCATGAAGGAGGCAACATCCAAGTTTGGGGTTGTATTTCGGCAGCAAGTGTGGGCGAAATTATAAAAGAACACTATTTGAAGAACATGCCATACCATCAGGGCAGCGACTTATTGGCAGTAATTTCATTCTACAGCAAGATAATGATCCCAAGTATACCCCAAAACTTGTGAAAACTTATTTAACGCCGCAGACTATGATATGGCCACCTCAAAGTCCTTGTTTAAAATATTATTGAGCATGTGTGGGATTATCTTGACAGAAAAAAGTATGAAAAGGGGCCAAAAAACAAAAATTAACTGTGGAGCATACTACAGGAAGAGTGGTACAATATTACTGAACATTTCATTAATTCATCAATGGAAAATCTACCGAGAAGAATGCAGGATACCATAAAAAATAAAGGTCGTTATATAAAATATTGAAAATTTAAGTTGTTTATGTTTAAATATCTATATGTGTTAGTTTTTATACATCAAAAAAAAATTCAACTTATGTAAGATTATTATTTATCCTTTTATAATAATTTCTTGTAAAATTTAAGAAGGTGCTTCTTTCTTTTGAACAGTACTGTAGATTTAAATTTATACAAAAACAGTTTTATAATTCTATTTAAATTACATTTTCATTGTCATTATAAATTATCCTAACTAATTGAATCATAATAAGTTTTAATCTGTTAACCATTTCTCGTATTTTCGAAGTAATTTAACTAAAAGGGTGCATTTATGGATTAATTTAATTACTGATAACCTAATATGATTTTGATTTAGAGAATGACAATAACATCTAAGAATTGCTAGTTATGGCAAAGCAATATGTAATTCAAACATTTTATTTTATTCATGAACTTTTGCAATCAATAGTCAGGTGGAGCATTGAATGAAACATTTAGTTAATATCAAGCACATTGTCAAGATTTGATTAGTGGTATGCTTTCTACACAAGTTAATAGTTTTATTATATTTAAGTACGCGGAGACCTTTTTATACATCAGTTACATAGCTACATACGTGGGTTAACTTTTAAGTTTTGCATAGTGGAACATAGCGGACGCCACTAATCAAATGTACTAAAAATTAACCTCAATCTTTAGTTAATCTAAATCCAAAGTTTCAGTGCGATACGTGTAGTGTTGTAGCTACAACAAACTGTCAAAGTTGACAAGTTAGTTGAAAAATGGAATTAGACCGAGAACATTTTCACGAAAAAATTTTTATAATTTTCGAAGACAATCATCTCAAGAAGAATGCCTCTCCGAATTGGTTTCTGTTTTCGGCCACATCAGTCAACAATTTCTCGCTGGTATGGAGAATTCACACGTAGACGTATTAGTCCTTGCCGCACCTTTTTCAATTTTGGGAACAGGTAAAAATGTCACGGAGCGAGGTCTGGACTATAGACTGAGTGTTTCAAAATATCGAAACCTACTTTATGCAGGGCAACCAGCGCAACCGACTCTTATGAACGAGAGCATTGTCGTGCAGGAACAGGAAAACTTACGTTAATTTCTCCTTTTTTCTTTAATGACTTCTTTTAACTGCTCTAGAATTGAATCGTAGTATTCTCCAGTTATGCAAACGTCCTTATCTTTGTAATTTATTAACAGGATTCCTTCTGAGTCCCAAAAAATTGTCACCGCGAGTTTTCCGGCCTATCGTGACACCTTACATTTCTTGGGTGATGGCGTGCCTTTTTGATGCCACTGCATGGTGTTTTGAGTTTCATAATGATGGAGCCAAGTTTTATCCCCAGTAATAATTTGATTCATCCCAGTCTTCATTACAGAGGTCTAAAAAACACGGAAACATTCCATTCACCATTCCATGCATCTAACGCTAACCATAGTCATGCTTAGATGATCATAAAGAATTTTAAAAATGATTGTATCGGACATTTCAATACTTTCTGCGAGTTGTGTCATGTTTAGCTGAACATCTTCCATTATTGTTTCGACTTTTCGTAAAAGTTCTGGAGTAATCACTTCAATAGGCCGCCCTGGTCGTGCGTCGTCTCCCCACCTTGCTTATAGTCGACCATAATTCAAACACTGCTGACGCAATTATAAAAAAAACTTTATATTTATACTAATAATGAGTCACTGAACACATTACGACATGAAAGAGTGCTTCTAATGCCATCCGAACCCTCCCATATCACGAGCTTAAAAACGCTTCCTCGTGCTTATGCACGGTAGGAATAGTTAATTTATATATTTAAGTTTCTAATTGATTTGCTAAAATACATGTTGGCAAATAATAATGAGAAGTGTATGTAAAATATAAAACTGTTTCCATGTTTTATTTTCTTTTCATTTGATTTATTTGTATATTTTAATTCCCTCGTTTATAAAATTAATAGTATAAAATACTTCTTATTTTTCGATTATAGTCGCATTGAACTTTAGCTTTAAATCGGTTCATTTATAATGTTAATAATATTCTTGTCGTGCACCTGAATTATGCTCACGTATTGTTCAATAAGAGTAGTGATTATAAGCAATTATTATCACGAATATTAAATATACTAGAAAACGTCACATCTATTCTATAATGAAGGACTATTATATTCAAATATAGAGGGTACCATATTGAATCAAGGTTATCATTTAGAATTAGTTAGTTATTAAATATTTAGGCGACTTTTTTATAGTTATCGAATTTCCATATTAAACTTCTAGTAAGAAGTATTTTTTTCATCACTTATATTTCGCAGAGTGAATTCCACATGCATTCTATCGCATTCTAATAATAAATATGCATATTAAATAATAATTGGACCTAACTTTCAGATTTCGATATTAGTAAAGAAGGTAGATTACGTAAAATTAAAAAGTACTTTAGAATATCGTAGATTTGGTTCGTTAAAATGAAATATAAACAGTCCGGAATCTATACTACGTTTAATTTTGAAACTACAAAGCCGAACACTAAACAGTATACTTACTTGTGAACCGAAAAAAACTTGGCTGGGGGTCGATTTACCGAAAAAGATGATCTATAAGAATTATAATTATTATAGAATAGTTTAACAGTTAATTATTGTCTGTGGAAGTATAAAAACTGATGAAGTCTCGTCTACAAGAATATAGCAAAATGAGATATATAAATATAAAAGACTAAATTAATGAAAAAATTGGTGATGAATTAACTATAAATTCTAAGAAAGAAATAAAGCCTCAAAACGTTAAAGATACTACATATGTACAGTATCTGTAATTAAATTAGCCATGTTACGATGAACAATGTATTTTAAATACATATTATTGTACTCTCCCTGAAGGGATAAATGTACATATTTCTTAAATACACAGACTGTTAGCCTACAATATACTACTGTGGGCAAAAAATAGGAAGACTTTTTAATTTAAATTTCGTGCGAAAACCCATTCGTCGAAATATTTTTTTTCTAGGTTGTATGACTGTCAGTGACATCTGTGCCAAATGTCACATCAAAATAATCATTAGTGTTTAGTATACGCTTGTCTTTCTGAAGTACAAAAAGTGCATTCGGCAATTTTTACAATGAGTGAAATTATTCAACAAAGAAGTTCCATTAAATTTTGTGTACGGAATCAAATTTCTGGTGCCGAAACGTTCAGAATGTTGCAAAAGGCCTTCGGTGATAATTGTTTGTCGCGAGCAAGTGTTTTTGATTGGTACAAATTATTCAAAGAGGGTCGAGAACGCGTTGATGACGAACCACGTCCAGGACGGCCATCAACATCAACTGATGATTAACACGTCAATATAATCAAGGAATTGGTGCTTGAGAATAGTACGATTAACAGTCAGAGACCTTACTGGCATCGTTGGAATATCGAAAGGATCAGTGAAAATCATTTTGAAAGATCATTTGGGCCTAAGAAAAGTGAAAGCACGAAAATCACTCAATTTTTTCGAAAAACGGCGTCGCGTTAACATCTGTGAAACAATGCTTTCCGACTATTAAGACAAAATGAAAGGCATCATAACTGGAGATGAGACTTGGATCTACGCTTATGACCCGGAAACAGACGATCAATCGGCCGAATTTCGTATCAACGGTGAACCGAAGCCCAAAAAAACACGTCAAAGCAAGTCAAAAATCAAGGTTATGTTGACAGTTTTCTTCGATTATCGAGTGTGCACTCCGAATTCCTTCCGACCAGCCAAACTGTCAACAAAGAATACTATTTGAGTGTTATGCGTCGTTTGCGCAATGCTATTCGTAAAGAGAGGCCAGAATTATGGGCCGACAACTGTTGATTTTTGCACCACGATAATGCACCGTCGCATACTACATTAATTCTTCGTGAGTTTTTCGCCAAATTTTCAACCAATATCGTGCCGCAACCACTGTATTCGCCTGATTTAGCTTTGTGTGACTTCTGGCTATTCAGCAAACTCGAACGACCGCTCCGGGGAATCCGTTTTGAGTCAATTGAAGATATTAAACGTGAATCGCTACGCGCATTGAAGGCTATTCCTGAAATTGACTTTAACAACTGTTTCGAGAACTGGAAGAAACGTTGGCACAAGTGTATTGGGGCCAGGGGGGATTACTTTGAGGGGGACGAAATAGATTTGGAAGAATAAATTAAGAATTTAAAAATTATGAACAAAGTCTTACTATTTTTTGCCCACAGTAGTATGATACATACATTTATTTATTTCATTAATAGTATTAAATTTCGGCGTCGCTGATCCCATACCAAACTCATAATCTTTACTGCGCTCTCTAAATTTTAGGGCGAAGATGAAGGGACGGTATAATTCGTTTATACAAGTAAAATTTATTCAAAATTGTTAGAACCCTGGAAGAGTCTGTTTGTTATAACCTATTTACGGTTTTTAGTTTTGTGTCTTATAGTTAAATGGTGGCGTGATAATTTTATACTTTATATTTTGTAAGAAACTTATGCGCCATGAGCAGGACGAAAGATGTTACAAACAGTAATAAAATTGAGATAGAAACTTCATTAGGGATTGTTTTGCATTCTCAAAGCGATATTACTAGAAAAGTTTTACGTCGAATAGTGGCTACAATTGTGACACTTATGAAAGAAAATTTGTCCTCAACGTCAGGCGGTCAACAACATTGCCGCCGGCCACGCAAAACCACCGAAAGGGAGGACAGGTAAATTATTAAGATTGCTTTGCAAAATATACAAGCATTCATTAAAGATTTGTTTAAACTTTTTTTACATCCTTTAATATAGTGGATCATATACGCTGCTGGATTAAAAAGTTGCCAGCGTGCGAAAAACTCGCGTTTAAAAGAAACAATGAAGAAAGAGCATCTACAGTGATCAAAATGCATCAATATTTTACTGTTGGAGGTGGGACAAGGTCCTTGTATAAAATTACATCGCATTTTAAAAATATTTTCTTATATTACGTGTTAGTTACAATTGCTAATTTCTCAATCATAGATCATATTCAGTAACGAGTCAAGACTCAAAGCGGTTTCAAAATCTTATCAAATTTGTGAGACGAACGTTGGAACGTTATAGAAAGTGTTAAACATCTCTCCGCTGTGACGGTATGGTGAAACATTAATGGAACTGGCACAGAACCTCTGTACTACGGTGAAGGGACAACGAACCAGTATCAATATAAAATGTAATAGAAACAGGTGCCCTTTATTATTTTACTGAAAACAGAGAAAAATTTTGCCATGTTTGTGCAAGATGGGCCTCCATGCATTAAAATCTGTCAAGAATGTTTTTTTGCGATTTTTGTATATCAGTATTGCCCTGGCCTGGAAATTCACCGGGCCTAAATCGAATCGAGAATGTTTAAAGTGTTCTTAAATCTATTGCTTACTTATCCCCAGATCCCAATTTACCGATTTTAAAAGAAAATATCGAAAGAGACGGGAAAAAAAACAGAAAGTCAAGAGATCGTCAAACCCGGTATCGAGCACATTTCGAAGCGAATTCAAGCGTTTATTCAAGCTAAGGGAGATTTGATCAAATATTGAAACAAATATATCCTTTAGTTATAAATATGAAAAATCTATACTAGCATGTGTAATATAGAAGCATACGTTTTAAATTTCATGTGTTTGGATTTTATTTCATCAAAAATGCAGGCTTTGATAAATTAATTACCTGATGCTATATATGGACAAAGTATAAATCTGCGGATGAAAAGTCAGTATAAATTCTATCCGACTGGTGCAGATATTTGATATGCAAGCATACACACATATGTACTCTTTCTTCTAGAGCTATTTATATTTAGAAAGTAGAACTCACATTATTTTACCTGGATATGTATGTACATACACTACCGTCCATATTAGTTCAGACACTCAAATAAATTAAAAAAAAAGGAAAACAGTTAAATTAATTTATGTCAAAACTTAAAAATTTTATTGCATTATTGTTTATAGATATTTATGAAGTATAATAATACAAATTAAAGTAATTCTAGCGTTAAATAAACAAAGATATCTTAAACATTTCGCTCATCGAAGAAACCCTTTTTTGTGCGAAGAACAGCCCGTACAATTTGAAGCATCCGTTTCACGTGTTTTTCAAGGATTCTCTTCGGTATATTATTCCATTCTTGTAATATGTTCCACGAGTAATTTGTTGAGGTAGGACACACTTGTCGGATCCTCCTGTCCAATTCATCTCATAACAATTTTATGGGGTTTAGGTCGGGGCTTTGCGGTGGCCCTGTCATTATTTGTAAGGAGAGAATGTGCCAACAAACAAATTTGAATGTCTATAGAAAACACCAATTATTGATGAACGATGTAACATTACATTTTCGTGTAATAATTGTCAACTCCCTAGACCTCAGTATGCAGGGCGAACACGATTAAAATGTGAAGGAGTAATTTATGTTCCATTTCTATGAAACATCCAGATCGTCACTATCTTTTCTAAATTGTCAATGCCACTCGAAAAGTGTGTTGTGTTGGTGCTAAAAATTATTTCAGCATGCAATTTTAAGCATTTGTATCGTTTTCCTAGCACGTAAATACGAAGCTTAATGTTTATTTTTTATCCTGTACTCATTTTTCAACATGAAGACTTTTGGCGGTATGTGATGTATACAATGTTATTAATTTTCTACAGACTTTTAGTTATAATAAGTACCTGTATTATGAACCATTTGTTTATCAATTTCTGTAAGAAACGTTTCATAAAATTCTGTTTCATAAATTACCTAAAAAGCATAACTAATTTGTGTAGGAATACTATCTACTTCATTATTATGCATATTTAGAAGCCGTACATAGCGAACATACCTTCATCTGAATTCTGCTCATCCTATTTTTAAATTTCTTTTCCAAATTTGCATCTCATTGGTATAGAAGGTTGTGTTAAGCTTTAAACTTAAACAATACATATTTAAATTCTTATATTATGGTATATGGTCTTTACAAACTTCGTTGTTTGAAACTTTCATTTAAAGCGGTTTTCTAAAAATATTGTCTACCGTAATACAAAATAAAATAGTTTGTACACGTTTTTCGGTTATGTATGTGAGCTTTTTTGTACGATTGTTCATAAATGATTATCTGCTGAAATATTACAAATAAAAAAACACTGCGGCTCTTTTTATTCGCAGTTTTTAGAAAAATTTTTACTGTATAAATTGTCTTCTTATTTTTCGATATTTCTTCCTTACTTTTTTTCATATCATGAATAAAATTACTCGCCATTCCTCATTTCTTCTCATCCTTCTTTGTGTCTGCTTACTTTGTAATTTTCTTAGGGCTAGCACAGTTCTTTATGTAGATCTGTTATCTGGTATGCAACATATATTAATTATTCTATATATTAACTTCTTGAGGTATCTATAAATTATATTCCAACTGCGACCTTTCCAGATTTATTGTAGTCTTCAAATCTTTCTGGAGGTTTTTTGCGGCATGTGATTTCACCTAGTAATACTACACTTGTGAAAATTATGAACGTCTTTCATCTTATTAGAAAAATAATTAACAAAATTCATATACACTTGCTTTTTGTTTAAACACTGTAAAGATTCCATTAATAATCTATAATAATAATGAAAAAAAGTTTTTTTGTGCAAAAGAAATCTGAAATCGTTAAAATTGTTTGACATGCACGTAGAATATCATAGAAATAAAATAGTTATTTTTAACTCTCACAATAAACTCCAAATTAGAACGGATAAACAAACACTATCCTATACTTACGTAATAGCGAAATGGTCGTGTGATATATAATTCAAGTTGGGTTTATAGTTTACTGGAATACTCATATTTACGTCAATGCAAAAAAATAGTTTGTTTGATGCAGCGCTTAATATAGTTTTATTTTTTAAATGAAATACGTAAGCAAACAGATACAGTAATTAGCATCTTAGTAGAATTTATTTGCTAATTGTGTTTCTGTTAATTTAAGTATCTCAAAATTACAATTTAATTAGAAGAAAAGAGAGCATTTTTACTGTGCAAACAAAACAATCTTGAATTTTGATGAATTTTATTAATTAAATTAAAAAAGTTACAACTGTAAAAGTACTTCAAAAATTCAGATATATTAGCACTATCCGTAGACTAATTGGTATTTAAAATTTATGGTTATTGGCAGTGTGGTATAGGTAGAATAAATAAAACAATTTCGAATATCTCCACTCTTTTTTATTGGTCTTGTTTATACAACATATAATAATTATTTTTGAGTCCAATTGATCAAATTTAACACTATTATCAGTGCCTGACACGATTTTTTTAATTTTCTTCTCTTTGTTTGCTGGTGTACCATTTATTTATTGAGAAACACTTTATCCTTTGTAGATATAATTTAAATCCCGTTTTATCGTTATTAAACATACGAGATGGTCCTAAAAGAATTTTGTCGAACGCTTGCTCTTGTAGATACTGATGTATATTTTGATATCGTCCTTGAAAATCTATTTCTGACATTTTCAAACTAGCAGCAGTAACAGCTTCTAAAGTTTTTTCCAAAATTTTTGGATGTCCGGTGAAAAACGGGGTGCCAACTTATCTCATGCCGGTTGTTTTTGAATGAATTTAATCTAGTCTTTTCAATCAAATATTGTTTAGTGATAGTTTGGATGTTCACCACGTACTGCATGGGCTTTACATGACATTAAAATATCTACTATTTGAAGTCTTTCAAGATCGTCCTCTTCTGTTAATCTAGTGTAGGAGTATGCTTCGATGGCTTTCTCTACGTTTTCCTCCGAATATTTTTTGTTATATTGACTTCGTTTCTTGGTGGCAAAAATTTTACATATAGTATTAAGAAAAGATAAGGTTTACTAAGATCTTACGCATATTAAAAAGTACCTAGTCATATACAAATAAATATAATAACGAAAACATCCTTTATTGTAAAGAAATTGACATTTAGTAGTTGATATTTTAATAATTAAAAAAACTGGCACATAACAACGTCTGTTTAAAATTTCAATATATCTGGTTTCTGCTTTGGTCTGATAAAGTAATAAATACAGCTAATATATAGCTAAAATATTAGTTTTTGATTTAGCCATTGACACTACACTTATTAGTGTTTTTAAGTGAATATTTAATGCAGACTTATTATTTCTAATTTTCTATTTAAAATTTGAAATTAAAGTAGGTTATAGATGTTTCTAAATATATTATTTTAACATACAGCCTAATTAGCTGTAAATTAAAATAACGTTATTAATTATTAGTAATAATATTGGGTCTGGGAAAAAGTTCGTGGCGTTTTTTCAGTAAAATTCAACTGGTCCCCGCATGGCGCGTGGACGAATTCATTTAAACCGAATATGCTCCATTATTATCGACAATGTTTCGCCATTTTTTTGGTAGATCCATGATCCCATCGGTGAAAAACTTCTGTGGTTTCTGGTCGAAAAACTGAATCAAGTAGTTTTCACAGGCTTCTTTTGAAACCAACTTAATTCCATTGAGAGAGTTCTGCAGAGATCGAAACAGATGATAGTCAGAGGGTGCTATATCCGGACTGTAAGGTGGGTGCATCAAAACTTCCCAACCAAACTCTCTAAATTTTTGACGGGTCATCAAAGAAGTGTGTGGTCGGGCGTTGTCATGATGGAAGACAACACCTTTCCTATTAATCAATTCGGGCCGTTTTCTTTCAATCGCCTGGCGTAATCTCTCTAGTTGTGCACAGTAGAGTTGAGAATCAATCGTCTGACCAGTTGGAAGTAGCTCGTAGTGGACGATTCCCCTCCAGTCCCACCATACACACAGCATCACTTTTTTTGGCGTCAATGTTGGCTTAGCGAACGCTTGTGACGGCTCACCATCCTTTATCCACGATCTTTTACGCTTCCGATTATCGTACGTAATCCATTTTTCATCTCCGGTTATTAAACGTTTCAGAAACGGCTCGATTTCATTCCGTTTCAGCAGCGCATCGCAGATGTTAATTCGGTCCATCATGTTTTTCACGCTCAACTCATGAGGAACCCATACGTCAAGCTTTTTTTTGTAACCAGCTTTGTGTAAATGGTTCAAAACAGTTTTGTGGTCAATGCCTAGCTCCATGCCAATATCGACACTGCTGATATGCTTATCTTGTTGGACTTTTTCAAGAATTTCATCAGATTTTTCAGTGATTGGACGACCGGAGCGTGACTCATCTTTCACATTGAAATTTCCAGAACGAAAGCGAGCGAACCATTTCCGCGCAACAGATTTCGATAAAGTACCTTCACCGTACACAGCACAAATTTTATCACAAGCCTGCGCAGCGTTCTTCCCCTTATCATAATAATATTGCAGAATATAGCGAAATTTCTCATTATTCTTCTCCATTTTCAAGTGCGAATAACTTTCCAACCACTGCACCGATTACAATGTTTCTACGCTCAAACTAACGTCCGGAAGGTCATCTAAAAAACGAGCCGTCGGTGGTGTCGCTGTGACTTGTTGTTCTTTAGTTATCGGCAACCAATGCCATCTATCGGGAAAAACGCCACGAACTTTTTCCCAGACCCAATAATAAAGAAATATTTAATGAAAGTTATTTTTAAATACTCTGACCAGTCTTAAAAGATTTCACTTACCTATTACACAAATCATTCGGTTGGTCAATTTTTATTTGGATTAGAAATGTCTGATTGCCAATGAGAAATCCTAAAATTTACCGTCATCATATATAAGGAAAAAATTGTAACGACACAATCTAATTCGGATAATCTGAACAAAACGCAAATAGTGCCAGTAAATATGACCGTATCATAACCCTTTACTTGTATTAATACATAGTTATTATCATTGTTGCTAATGCTTTGAACAAAGCTTCATTTTAACAACAACTTTAGACCTTAATTAACAACCTTAATAGTAATAATAGTCTTTAATGTTTCGTCATGAAATTTCCAACTATAGAAGACAAATACAGTAAATATACAATCAAAATTATAAATTGTTCTAAATAATAAAAGCAAATAAAAGGTTAGAAAATTAACATAATCAAATGAAATCAATGTAAGCAAAGCAGAGAAAAATAAAAATGCAATAAATCAACTAGTCCAACAACTAACTGAAGGAAATCTTTAAAAAGTGTTTTAGACAATTAATATTTTAAAAAAAATGAAAATGGTATAAGTAAACCAGAAAAATTATAAAAAAACACAATTAAATAGTCCAACAACTGAAAAGACTACCTTCGATTAATTCGCTTTCATTAATGCTCATAATGCTGCAGTACATAGTCCTTGTAGAAACTTAAATGTTGCAACTAAATATTGTGCCTTGGCACTTGTAAAGTAATTTTTAAGAGAAAGAACAGGCAATCAATCTTATTATTCACAAGTTTCCACAAGAAAGTGGCACACTTCTGTCCAAGAACGAAGACATCTCATGGCGGATAAGCACCATCCATTCTGAAAGACAGAAATTTTGGAAACTGTCGGTGTATTTGATCTAAAAATATTCGATGGGATACGTAGAAAGAATATCAAACAACAGTTGCATGAGCCATTTTGCTAAGAACAAAAGCGTAATACAGCACCTTAAATAATTCCATGTTTCCAAAATCTGCATAGAGATGTATAACGAAGCCGAATACTTTGCAAGCAGATGAATAGTGAGTTTCCAGTT
Organism: Dermolepida albohirtum; assembly: GCA_031893035.1. Classification (NCBI taxonomy): domain Eukaryota; kingdom Metazoa; phylum Arthropoda; class Insecta; order Coleoptera; family Scarabaeidae; genus Dermolepida; species Dermolepida albohirtum. The sequence continues at coordinate 52,054 of JAVIWB010005055.1, forward strand.
GTGGTCTAAAAGACAATTCTGGATCAAATAGTATGCCTAGGTCATTAATAATAGTTATCTCTTCAAATATATCTATTATTAATTTTAGACCGTGCCAATATGGAAATTATATGACACATAATATATTCGATTTTCTGAAAAGAAATGTATGAAATTTAAAGCGGGTGGCGCGAAGCCAAAAGGAACCGAGTTTAGATAACAGAAATTTAGGCTAATAGTGAGTAAATGTGTGCAAGACATCAGTGTCAATAACATCTAGCTTGTGTGGTACAAACCTCGCACAAATCTTTCTCAGTTCCTAATTCTGCGTCAAAATTCATTTGTGATAAATTCACGTAGAAGTTCAATGTCACTTTCCGTAACCACACATTTTTTTTTGCACCAGGATGTTTGTCGTCATTTATGTCCGTACGACCGTCTTTAAATCATTTATACCCCTAATATATACTCGTACGTGATAAACACACGTCACCATATACTTGTTTCATCAAATTAAGCATTTCAGTAAACGATTTACCGAGTTTAAAACAGAACTTGATATTTGCTCTTTGTTCAAAATTCATTTTTCGACCAATGCCAAATACACAATACAAGTTTTTCTTTGATGTTGTAATTTGCTTTTTAATATTCGTTTTTCGACAGAGCAATGCTTCGATCGACCCATAATATATGAAAATATATAGTTATGACCGAGTAAAGTAAATGTAAATTAATACGAAATAATTATAATTATCGTATAGTCCAATATTTTAAAGACGGTCTTCCTTGAAGATTCTCGGGGATTTCCAGAAAGTTCTATTCAAACAACGTAAAACATGCTCTGTACAGGAACATCTGTTAAATTATCGAATGTAATTGGAATAGAACAGCTTTTTATCACTATTGAAAACTGTTATTTACTTGTTCACAACTGTATGCATTACCATTCTATAGGCAAATATCTAATAAATAGTTAGTTACCTATCTAATAAATAGTTAGTTACCTATCTAATAAATAGTTAGCATACATCCATTAGAATCATTATATCTAGTTTTTCATTTTAATTTACACGTTTTCTAAAATTCTAGATTTGTTCGTATTTATATTATTTGAAATATATTTGTAATAATTATTTTTACGCATACGAAACATTTGTATGTTTTCCCCATTCAAATATATGGATTTCCTTTCGCGCTTGTTTCGGAGAAGAAAAAATGCCAACGCGTTCGAAATTATCAGTTCTAAAGGGCTTCATATTTCCATAGCACGCAACATGCATGCGCAGTTGATGTTATTTTATACCTAGACTCCATCAGACTTGAAAGTCAGAATTTTTCACGTATCATCGCCCGACACGCCGTCTAACATTGCACAAGGGCATTGTACTTCCGATTTGGGAGTAACAATAGCCGGATACGATCCATAATTATATTTAACGTCTTCTAGTTGTCGATACTGCCCAGAATTAAATAAAAATAAACGCACACTTTTCTTACTTGTTCGCATTTCTAAGAAAACATTGTGTTCTTGTAAAGCTGCCCTGCGCTATTATAGCACCGGTTAAGTTACGGTATCTAAACAAGCGAAGAGGCCGATGCGGACGGATTCGCGACACAGCTGTTGTATTCACGGTTACTGCAGCTTCTTCCACGTACATGAAATAAATGCCGGGAAATCGTACACTTCTACTTCTTATTTCGTTCGATATCGTGTGGTATTGGTGCATTCGAAATGTTAAAACATTGTGCATTGGTGTATCAAAATGAAGAATGGTTGTAGTGACCACAACTGACACTTGTATTCCTGTGACATACCATAAAAAAAATTTAAGAGGAAGGTTTGTTTACAAGTACATAATTATTTATTTAGACTTTATTAGGTCAATTCTGTTTCATCTATATTATTTATTGAAAAAGTATAATAAATTTATAAATGTAAATAACATGTACCAACTATTGGTGTTAACATTTAAAGAATGTAACATTCTAACTCTTCGTGTTCATAAACTTATTCTACTTTTTTTTTGTAGTGCACAAAGAAGTGTTTTAATTGTGTACGAACATTCTTATAAACTAACTTAGTTTAATTAATGCATTATTGAACTATCACCTTAAGATAACAAAGAAAACCAACAAACAAGTTTGCGATTCTTCTTACGCCTGCTTTAAATTCGAGAGACGTTTAGCGTTTTAATAAATGATTAATTAATTAAAATCTATTGAATACATTATGTACATAAGTTAAATATTTATGTATGTGCATATAAATTACTTATATATAAATATATAATATACTATTATATATGCTGCTTCGTACAATCACGTTATGATATCGTAATCAGTTTGTGCTTGCGTATGTTCTTACGTACACATGATGTGTATTCAGTGCTACTGACGAATGTAAACTTAGAACCATATTTTTAAAGGTAATTTTGTTTACTAAATTAGTGAATGTATTTTACTATTTACATATAATTCGTTTTCGTTTTCAAGGTAATTACATGAGATGGCTCAAGAAATTAATTGAAGGAGTTATAATTCCTACTTACATATCATTAAATCTATCTCCTTTGCAAGAGGTAAGACATTGAGTAAAGTTCTCTTGGATTCTCGTTCCCAATTCTTTGCATTCTTTATTTTCCTAAGTATGCTGCAACATTCTCTTATTTTACTTAACTTTCTATAAATTGGTTAGAAAAAATGCAGTTAGTCAATGCAAAATGCGTATATTCAACTACCGTTTTTATTCACTTATTAGCAATGTACCGTGCAACTTTACCAAACATTTAAAAAATATTGCCATACCATCTGTTCACCAAGCAAATAAGGACGTGTGCATAAAATTAGCAAAAATAAAGCATATTAATGAAAACCACTGCCTTCTAAAGCCAACGTGAGATTATCTAAGTCGATAATTTATTCGCGCCTGATAAGTAGCTATACATATACAGGGTGTCTATAAAAGAACTCCGGGGTTTTAAGACAAAATATTTTAATAAAGTAAAAAACGTACATACATGTTTTATACATGATTAGAAAGCTTACATTTTCAAGATTTTTTAACAACTTAGTGAAGTTCAATGTGAGCTCCGTGAGTGGCACGGCACACGTCGAAACGGTATTCTACCTCTTCCCATGTCTTGGCGAGCATGTCTGGGGGAACGGACGCCACGCAATTCTCTATTCGTTCCCTGAGATGGCGAACATTTCGAATTTTCTCCGCATACACAAGATTCTTGATATGCCCCCAGAAGAAAAAGTCCAACGGAGTCATATCAGGGCTCCTTGGTGGCCATGGAATAGGTCCTTCCCTTCCAATCCACCTGTTGCTGAAACGAGCGTCCAGTGACACACGCAAACTGAAGTGTGGCGGCGCCCCATCTTGTTGGAAGTAAACTAAACCTTTCTCCGCCTCAATGTCATCCAACTGAGGATAAACATACTCCTCTAACATGTCACAATAGACATCACCATTGATATTCCTTTCGACAAAAATGAAGGGACCTATGACTCTGTCACGCATAAGAGCACACCAAACATTCATTTTGGGCGTGTCACGTTCGTACTCAATAAACTCATGGGGCGGCTCTGAACCCCAAATTCTGCAATTATGCCTGTTTACAGTTCCGTTCACATGAAAAGTAGCTTCATCACTAAAAACCACACTTTTTAAAAAATCATTATCTTCATCAATTTTATCCAGCATGGAAACAGAAAATTCGAATCTCTTAACCTTGTCTGCCGGTTTGATATGGTGTAAAAGTTGTATCTTGTAGGCAGTTAAACGAAGTCTTTTACGAATTACCTTATGGACTGTTGATCTTGGTAACCCCAAGTCCAGACTGCGTCTTGTTAACGATTTCTTAGGGCTTCGAGTGCATGAAGCTCGGATTCTGTCCACATTCTCTTGAGACACACGCGGCCTACCCGGCGACTTTTGCTTCAAAACACTTCCTGTTTCCTTGAACGCACATAACCACTGACGAATTGTTTTGTCTGTAGGCGGGTCAAGCCGCTACGTCATTTCAAGGTCAACGCTCCGCAGCGCTGCCAACTGTTGAGAGAAACATTCCCAATTGGTATGAGTAAAACTCTTTGAGCTGCTTGTTTCAAAGGAATTGATCAAATTTTGCTATCTTTTATAGTTTAAAAAATATTAATTTTTTAAACCCCGGAGTTCTTTTATAGACACCCTGTATATATATATATAGTTCATGCAAACATATCGTATATGTAAAGTAATGAGAGAGAACTATGCGACCATCTACTGGATATTAAAGAGAGCGCGGAGTGATGAAGGAAGTAATTTTTGCTCCTCTACGCAGCACAAAATAATGCGTAGTTTCCTTTCGCAATTCTATAAATGAATCACAAAATAATATTGAATGAAAACTTTATTGAAAGAAAAGCGTTTGTTGCTTGTCTTGAAATTGTCATAAGTTAGTCCAACGAATATTTGTAATTTTTTTCATTGAAATAAAATAAGTTTTGTTAGTATTTTGCCTATATATCTCTTTATGTTTATATAATTCAATGATGGTTAATTCAACTTAGACAAATATAAAGGATGTTTCAAATTTCGCGATTTTTTTAAAGAATAAATAAAACATAACTTGCATTCACTTTCAAAAACTTTTTATTGGTAATTAAAGTATCAGTTATGACATTTACAACCATGCTCAGATGTATTAGACACCCCAGGTAAAAACCCTTATTCTCGGTATTATCCGAGTCTGACGGAAATTAACCGTAAAAATAGTTAATGGTATTTACAGAAATGCGTTTTTGAATACCCTAGTTAATCCCCTATTGAAAAGAATAGGTGGAAAGGGGAAATTGTGGATTTTAGAAATTTAGTGTCATTCTAGCAGCGTGTGAGCAACGTGCTTTTGTGAGTTTGTGGTAGAGATCAATTAGATTATCCTATTTTTTCACGTTGTGTCAGTTATTTGTTGAAGAAAAATGCCTAAAATACGCGAGTTGTCGGTAGAGGAACGCGCCCAAATAGTGCTACTGCATTCCCAGAAGTTATCAATAGCTGCAATTGCAAAAAGAAAAAATGTTCCCGATGTGCAGTCCGTACAACCATTAGTCGCTATCAGGAGAGTGGGTCGTTTGTTAACAGACCAAAAAGTGGCAGAAAACCCTGTACCTCGATTAGAGAAGACAGAATTTTACAAAGACTGGCTCTCAGTGATAGGAAAAAATCGTCGAAACAGCTCGCCAGTGAGCTGAAACAGCGTTATCGCGTAACAGTTTCTGGGCAAACAGTGAGAAGGCGTCTCCAGCGTGCTGGTTTACGAGGGTGTAAAGCGCGACGTAAACCGCTTTTAACTGACGCTCATAAAAAGTAGCGGTATTTATGGGCCAAACAACATGAAAATTGGACAATCGAGAAGTTGTCGAAGATTCTTTGGTCTGATGAATCGAATATCGAGGTATGTAAGTACATCTTCATGACTAATATTCTTATCGTTGTATCCAATTCAGTCTACATGTAACATTAAACAAAATTAATCCTGTCTAAGTGCTAACTTTCTTCTTTTGCCTGGCAGCTTTGGGGACTACCTGGGACGTTATACGTTCGGCGTAGGCAAGGGGAAGCTTATGAACCACAATGTATCATTCCCACAGTAAAATTTGGAGGTGGTAGTATCATGGTTTGGGGTTGTATGTCTGCATACGGTGTCGGAGGAGTGTACCTGTGCGATAGACGGATGAATAGCCAACGCTATTTAGCCATATTGGAGGAAGTATTAGAACCGTCTGTGCTAAAACTATTCGACCAGGATATTCCACAATACATTTTTCAGCAAGATAATGCGCTCTGCCATAAATCGGGAGCTGTAATGCGTTGGTTCGCGGAAAACACAGTGGAGGTATTGGATTGGCCGCCACAAAGTCCCGATTTGTCGCCCATTGAAAATTTGGGGCGTATCTTAAAAACTAAGATAACGGAACATAAATGCCTGTCAAAAGCAGTATTATCAACAAAAATTCGCGAAATATGGGCTGCAATACCACCGGCAGAGTGTTACAATTTAGTAGCAAGTATGCCTCGACGCGTGCGAGCTGTCATTAAGGCCAAGGGCGGAACGACAAAATATTGATAAATTGTACTACATTACTAAATAACACATTGTACTTAATTTTGACAACAGTTTTATTTTCCTCACCTCTCTTTTGACTAAACTATATAAACTATATATGTATGTATGTACATAAATTCGTAAGGTGTCTAATACATTTGAGCATGGTTGTATACGCGACAAATAATATCTGCCAAATGGCCTCCTCTTGCAGCTAAACAGACGTTCACTCTTTTGTTACATTTTGACATAATTGAGGCTCTATCTTACCAATGACACAAATAATTTCATCTTTCAAAGCAGGAATTGATTGCGGATTGTTTTTATAAACCTGACTTTTCACATAACACCAAAGAAAATAGTCTAACGGTGTCAAATCACATGATCTTGGTGGCTAGTTAACATCACCGTTTGTTGAGATTACACGTCCAGGAAATTTTTCTGTCAATACATCAATTGATTCGTGTGCAAAGTGAGGTGTAGCGCCATCCTGTTGAAACCACATATCCTCTAGACCAATATTCATTAATTCAAGCCACAAAAATTCAGTTATCATCCAACGATATCGATCACCATTTACAGTTACAGCTTAATCAGCAGCATTTTTAAAGAAGTAAAGTCCAGTTACACCACCTGACTATAATGCACACCAAACAGTAACTCGTTTAGGATGTATAGGTTTCTCATTCGTGGATTTTCCTCGCCAGCATTTTTAAAGAAGTAAAGTCCAGTTACACCACCTGACTATAATGCACACCAAACAGTAACTCGTTTAGGATGTATAGGTTTCTCATTCGTGGATTTTCCTCGCCCAGATACGGCAATTTTGTTTATTAACATAGCTACCAAGTTCAAAATGTGCCTCATCAGAAAACATTATTTTTTGAGAAAAATCAGCTGGTTGTCCATTGATAAAATTGACAAATGAACGACGTTTTAAATGATCTAATGGCTTCAGTTCCTGTGTTATTTGAACCTTTTATGCCTTCAGAGCTAAATCCTTGTGTAAAATCTGCCATGTTGTTGATCCACCAAGTCCAAGTTGTTGTGAACGTCATCTAATGGACATTTCAGGATCTTCAGCAACACTTTCACGAACCAAACAAATATTATCTTGTGAACGACCACTGCGACTGTATTTTTCACCTTTTTTGATCTTCCACGGAACCGGTCTCTTGAAATTTTTTAATAATTCGACCAATAGTGTTTGAGATGGACGATTATGTAAACCATAAAATTCACGTAATTTTCTAAAAACGCTTTTCATAGAATGCTGATTTTCATAAAATAATTCAACAATTTGAACGCGTTGTTGTATCGTGTACGAAGCCATTTTTATAAATATCATACATCACACTTTTTAAATACCCACATACCCAGACAAATTCAGTGCGCCATCTATATTTTATTTATTCTTTAAAAAAAATCACGCAATTTGAAACATCCTTTACATTCAATAGTTTGTTAAATTACGAAATATTTTTTTTTTCAGTATTTCATGTATTTCTTATTTTTTCCTTTTTCCTCTTGACCAATTTCTCTTCGTATATCCGTACTTCTTACACGTCCAGATCACTTTGATTTTATGCTACAACTTGTTTCCGTGTGTAATCCACTTACGCTTTAGCCTCTAGTTTTCACAAGAACTTCATTTCTTAATTACAATCCATACGTAGAGGTGTATTTATTAGGAAAGAAATTTTGTATTCATTTAAAATATATTATTTCTCAAAACGACTATTTTGATGTTATTAAATAATAAATTGGTATCATTTACGTAAATACTTTAATTATGCGCTACATACGTATACAAAATTTTGAATAATTTAAACTTATAGGAGAAACAAACAGGTACAACTTTGGAAGCATACTAATTCATAAAATTAAAAAATACATAAAACTTAATTTAATAATAAGTGAGCTAAAACAAATTTGTCTAAACATACTTTGTAGGCTATAAGTTTGGAATCACCTTTACTTTAGTTAAAGTGTTGCAATATCTGTACATATTGTAAAAACGAAGCAGTATTGGAATTTATCTTATCACTACTAATGATCATACTTATTTCTCGCTAGATCAGCCATTTATCAAAGTATCTATCTACTTTTGTCTTTAGTGACTTCAATACATAATTGAGACAAACACAACATTCATTTTTTGTTCGCATGTCTATTTTCATCCAAATATTATGATACATCAAACTTGCCATAAGTGTATTTTACGGGTTGAAATATGTCTGTACCTGTCGACAGAGTTTTTCGAAAATAGCTCGATTAGAATAAAGTCCAGTAATTGCACTAGCCAAACAATACTTATTTATACAACATAAGTAGTTTGTTGTTTTATATATACTTCTAAGTGTTCCTTACACAAGCTGAAAATGTAGCTTCATTACTCTCTTGCATTATACTAAACCGTTTCCCAATTAGTTGCGACTAGCATAGTATTATAGTTAAGATCCTTATAGCACTCCTTTCTTGGCATTCATGAAAATTTGACAATATTTTCGCTGAAGAGCTTATGCCACCATCTTTTGGCACCAAAGAAAAATTATACCAAGAGGACTATTATAAGAGAAGTTATCTACGGTATTATGAACAAAATTTCGTATGACTATTGGCTAAAAACGTTCAGATTTGCGTCAGAAAGAAGTCCTCCGTCCACCATATAGTCCGAATCTTCTGACTTTTATTTAGAAATTTGAGAAAGCTCCTCAGAGAACATCATTTTCAAGACGATAACCGACTGAAAGAAGGGATTGATGCTTATATTGATGCCCAACAAAAATCATTTTTTTCTAATGGAATTAAAACATTACAAAGCAGCTTGTTCAAGTTCCATGGAGTTATGGGAGATTACCTTGAAAATAAAATTAACAAAAAGAGTCATAGGTCCTTTGTTTCATTGTCTACACTCAAGATATAAGCTTAGATATTAATATATGTTGGACAAAATATTTTTTAAATCATTAAATTATTTATATTTTGATAGTTAATATTAATACTGATATTTGTATTTTAAAAATTAAGATGAAATATCTTTATTTAAAACTAAACTTCCTGGTTCAAACATTCTACCACAATTTTATATGGTCAGTTATGTGGGATCATTCCTTCTTAAGAATATTTCGAATGATAGCAACGCTACGTGCACATATACATATATGTAATCTAGGTAGAATTCATTAAAATTCAATACCAACCTACTAATCCGATGACTTGTATTTCTGCCATTGCAAGTGCCACCTACTTAATCGATTAGTGAAAGTTCATTGGACGTATGTATTGTGGTCTCTGTTTGCTTTTCTTAAGTGTTATCTAGTCCTAACTTATTATTTTGTATATCCCCGTTTCAACTTTAAAATGTACAATATATCCACTATTTTTTATGTTTTTTAATTCTAACGCGAACATATAATTGAGTAGAAAGTACTTTGGGTATCTACTTCTAACTTTTTCATAAACCTAAACAAAACAAAACATGTATAATTATGCATATATTCATTTATTTTTATTAAGATATACCTGAACAAGTTTTTGCAACTTTAGAAGTTTTTATGATGTTTGTATTTGTTTTAGGTATAACTCAGTTCCCTGATAATATGTATGTATGCATATGAATATAATATATATATATATATATATATATATATATATATATATATAAAACAGTAAATTAAAAAATATATTCAAATAGTCTCGAAATTAAGATTACCATTTATATTTTAGAATGTTTTGGTGTATGCTCTTTATTTTATTATTGAATTTTATTCAATAAAATGAGTCAACACATAAATATATAAAATTACTTGTAAAGAGAAGTCAATGCATAAAATACGGAGGGGCACTAAGAAGAATCATGCTACCCACGATAGAAACAATTGTGTATTACCTAGTAACGTCCGTAAAAGTGATATTTTTCTATTTAGGTTAAATTTGATTTCAACTTGTTCATGACAATGTATTTTATGTGTGTCACAGCAAAAAACTGGTTTTGTTAAATTATTGTCATCGCAACGCTATCAAATCATCCAACTTTAAGGTAAAATATCAAAACAGTTTCGGTGGGGTCATGAATCCATTGAAGATAACTCACCATCTTTTGGGCTCAAGTACGATTTATTCTTATTGAATACATGCCAAAGGGGACTACATTAACAACAGTTACCGATTGAAATATATTAACAAAATTACGTACAGCTATGATAAAAAGCGTTCCACTACTACATTTCAATGCACCGTTCAGAAGTTCAACCCATCCTAGGCGAGTGTAACTTCTTTGAACTGGACCACCCACCATATAGTCCAGATTCGGCTACTACTGACTTATTTTTATTTAAAAACTTAAAAAGCACAACAGAGGACGTTATTTTGTAGACCATAATCAATTGAAAAGGGAATTGTGTATATATTAAGCAATATTTTTATGCGAAAAGGATTTAAATTTGTTTAAAATGCCATACATACGGAATGTTTTTCAAGAACAGTAAACGTCTAAATTTTATTTTACACTAATGACGGTCTGTAAAATTACCATTTCTTTTGAGATATTCATACCTATTCAAATTACAAGAGCCGTTCAGCAAAGGATAGAACTGAATGTCCTGTGCGATGAGCATAAAATAATATCCTTTATTTTACAATGAGAATTTAATTATTTACGTTGAATAGAACATGAATATAGCGACATATGACGACATCTGCTTGTTTTCGATATTATAAAGAATTTACAGAAGCTGCAAGGCTTATTATGTGTTCCAGTGAAAGTGTCAACTGAGAAAGTTCTCACAGGATTCTGCATTTGCTAACACCGGATTAAAAAGCGAATATAATGATGATTTATGCGTACTAGAAAGTGTGTTATAGAAGGAGAAGAATGGTGGAAGATTACTGGGGATGAAGCTTGAGTGTATTGTTATTGTCTTGAAATGACGCAGCATAACACCCAATCAATAGAAAAAGGAGGACTACTACAAAACGACTTATATATGATACTATAGTACCACGTGGGACCCAGTTATAAAGAAGTTTCGCATTAGTTAACGAAAAAGCATATCTCATAAGACGACATCATCCACTCGTTCTTGGCTATTATAACGGCAGAATCTTTGAACAGTAGACGTGTACCACATTCTCCGTATAGTTATAATTCTGATAGGGCTTTACAAGTGAAAAAATTGTTAGTGTCATATTTTTGCGCAGTGGCAACGCTATTGGAATAGGATTATTGCACTACAGGGAGATTATAGAGAATGTGAAAATGTTAGTAATACTAGTTCTAGTTTTTATAAAAAAAGTCTCATGTCATTACGTTAAACATAACTAGAAAGGACAGAATATTCAGAAGTGTAGTCACTTTTTGTTTCAGAAATAATTATTATATTCTTAACTTATGTCTCAGAAAGCACTAGTAAATTTTCAAATTTTTTATTTATTTTAGCATTTGTGTCTCTCTAATTTACCTCAGTACCAAATATATATGAGGGTGGTCTGAAAAGTTTCCGACCTAACAAAAATACAAGACATTTTTTTCTTAAAATTTCTATTTATTTTTCTGCATAGTCTCCTTGTAACTCTATACACTTCTCACAGCGATTCTCCCATCTCTTTAACCCGTCCAAATAGTAATCGACGTTTTTCTCTGCAAAATAATTGTTTACGAAGGTGATTGCTTCCTCATTTGACGAAAATCTCTATCCTCCGAGCGCAACTTTTAGATGAGGGAACAAAAAGAAGTCTCTTGGGGCTAGAGCTGGTGAGTAAGGCGGATGGTCAAGCAGTTCAAACCGTAATTCGTGGATTTTCGCCATGGTGCGAGACGGCACGTTGTCTTGGTGGTGGCCGTTTTTCCACAATTTCTGCCTTCAGCTTGCCAAGTAATGATGCGTAGTATGCTCCTGTAATGGTTTTTGCTTTTTTAAGATAATCGATTAAGATAATTCTATGACTATCCCAAGGAACAGTCGCCATCGCTTTCCCGGCCGAAAAAACAGTTTTGCTTTTTTTGGAACCGGTTCCCCCTTGCAGTCCTCTGTTTTGACTGTTTTTTTGTTTCGGGCGTATAATGGTGTATCTAAGTTTCACCTACAGTAATTAATCGACCCCAAAACTCGGATTTACCGCGCCTAAACTGCGACAACAGAGCGTTGGAAATGTTATTCGAACACGTTTTTCGTCTAACGTTAGCAAACGCGGCACCCAACGCACGGACAGCTTTCTCATGCCCAAATCTTTATTTAACATATGACAAGCACGTTCTTTGGACATAATCATAGCCTTTGCTATCTCTCTATCTTTTGGACGTCTCGAACGTTCATGGTCTCCCAAGCTCTTACGACCACGTTTAAATTCAGCTGCCTAAAATTTCACTGTGGTAAATGATGGTGCAGAGCCCCGTACATAGAGTCCAACTCATCTTTGATTTGCGTAGGTGTATTGCCTTTCAAAAACAAATATTTAATGACAGCTCGATACTCGACACTCACTTAATATAAATATTTCGAAAGTTCATCCAAGATGTCTGAAACGCTTGTACAAATTAGCACTATTATTATTATAGACAACCGTAGTAGTGGTAAAGTAATTGCAAGAGGGCAGAGTCAAGATAATACCTCTCTAAATGAGACACTTTGTTAGAACTTCATGGATGTTACTTTATTTAATGTTAAACAAATCACATAGGAAAAGTTATAATTTACTATCTACATATACTAGATTTAACAAAAAGGAAAGATTATTGTTTTTGAAATATTTAGAAGTTTTAACACAATAAATATAGCACTCAGGGATAGGTATGTTAACTTTTTAAACACATTATCTATCTTGTATAAAATAGATTCTATTTCTAAGGTAAATAATCATTGCAAAATTAAAAATTTTAGATTTTAGAAATACTAACAGCATGTAACACATGGACATCTAGGCAGTAACTATTTAGAAGTAGCTAATAAAAATAAACGGCGTCGGGAATTAGCAGGTGCGGAGCGAAGAAGTTATCGGTATCGTTTCAAATATGAGTTCTGTAGTCCTTAAAAGTAACATTTCAGTATATTTTAGCGAAATAACAAAATGAATATTACAGTTGCTACGAAATAAGTGCTTATGTGCAAAAGTCATTTGTAAGAAAATAAGTACAAAGTTTATTTTAACCATATTTTAAACTAGAGTTATTTCAACCCAACCAATACTAAATAATTAAAGCAGAGAAAGTTGAACACCTAATTACTTGCCATGTTTTAGTAATGTTTAATTTATGTTCGATGTCATAAATACGATATATGGCATCATTACCTTTCTATAAATGACTTTGTGTCAAAAGTGAATAATAATTTTCTCCTTTTATGATCATTTACAGATATGTAGCTCATTAAAAAATATTGGAAAAAAGACATTAAACACCATAAGTCGAGTAGAAATAAAATAATTTCTACACTGTTGAAGATTAATTGCTAACGATTGCTTCTAAAATAATAATTAATATTTATGTAATAAAATAATTTTTGATAATAATAAAATAATCAACAAAACATATCATAGTTTTGAGTTACGTATTTTATTTAATGCTGAGGGACTAAATTATATACCTATTACATGGACCACTTTACTCACAATCAGTTCCTATAAAATTTAATGATTGATCTTTACCAAATTTCTCACAGAAACCATTATCATTGCTGCATGAAATAAGCTCTACACATTTTGAAGAAATTTATGTTCTCTTTAGCATGATTTCTATATTTATTATCAAAATATCTTCAAAGCTTTCATGGTTTCAATGTTTTGTTTCATAAAACTTCATAACATGCGGGTGTTATCACACTGTGAAGTTACGCGTCGATCCGGTAAAGTCTTATCTTGAAAATTAGTTATGAGCTAAAACCACCATTGGCTAGCTATAACATTTTTGATAGTTAAAGTAGTTTGCTAACATGTCAAAAACTATCGAACTTAAAACGACTGTGCTTTATGTTGTCTCTCAAAATCGCGATGTTAAATATATTATACATATCGTATATTGAAACTACATTATTTTCGGGTTACCGCTGACGTACTTGTATAAAATTCTTCTATCTGCGATTAAAATTCGATTTAATGTAATTTATTTTCTAATTATATTATATTAATTGGTAACTTTTCGAAGTGTTTCGTAGATGCAGGTTATATTTTAAAATTGAATTATCGGATTTCGATGCCGCAATACTTGGCTAAAATAATTTACAAACTGGGAATCGTGTAAATTATATGGCTATGTCCTTTGAATAGTAGTGTAGTTACGGGATTCTATATTACAAATAAGACCCTTCTGTATTGTTTTGAAGTTTCGTTACTGTTGTTTATCAATATTTTTGAGTCATGACAATAAATTTTCCATGAGTCTTTCTGGAGAGATATATATAAACATTACTATGGTTCTTCAGTCATTTCAGAGCTTTCGGTCGTAATAATCGTCTCACCAGACAGGCTACACATGCTATAGTGGATAAATTTGAGGTAAAATATTCACCATTGGAAATTTCTGTGCCAGTGAGACAACGCACCGGTCGAAGTACTGAAAATATCGCGGCCGTATGTTTCAGTTCAAAATGACCAAGTCAAAGATCAAATTAACTCAAGAACTGAAGTCTCTTAATCATTTGAAGTGCCGAAACTTCTCCGGTTAGACCCTGCTAAAATTTGAAGAAAATCCTGAATTTCATCGAAAAATCATCTTCAGCGATAAAGTTCATAGGCTTAATGGCTTTATTAATAAGCAAAATATGCGTTATTGGACAGCTATAAACTCATATGTGCTTCAAGACACTCCATTATAACAACAAAAAGTGAACGTTTGGTGTGGATTTCATACCCCTGTGGTATAAGTTTCGTGTTTGAACCATATTTTTCCATATTGCGGTCAGTGGAGTTCACTATCCTGTTATGTTGGAAAACTATTTTTGTCCAGAATCGAATGGACTTGACATCAGTGCTATATAGTTCCAACAAGATGGTGCCACATGCTACATAGCTGGTCAAACAATTGATCTATTGAAGGGGAAGTATAGTAACCGTGTAATCTCGAGAAATGGTCTTGTCTAGTGGCCACCTCGCTCATGCGATTTAACGCCGTTGGATATCTTTTTATGGGGTTACGTTAAGTCGTTGATTTATGTCAACAAGCTAACAACGTCAGTGGAGCTCAGGGGCAATATCGAACGCGAAATTATCAACAGATATGTGTAAAAGAGTGGTGGAAAATTGGCTCCAAAGAGTCAATCGCTGCCAACATGTTCACAGTGCTCATATGAACAAGATCGAATTTCATAGTTAAATGCAACATGTGTATACTGCACCTGGAATAAATTTCAGTCCAATATCTCAATTGTTCTGTTTTATTTAAATACAAAATTGTTATATCCTTATTGAGAAACCCGATATAAGCAGATTTTTGTAATTAAAGAAATGAATTAATTATGTAACCGCACAACCCCCAAATAATGTTTTGCACTTATTGCTAAACTAG